>CAJNDT010006143.1:122500-227500 GCA_905221615.1 Symbiodinium sp. CCMP2592
AAACCACTAAACCATTAAACCATTAAACCAATCCTTTCCCCCAATGCACCAAACCCACTAAACCATTAAACCATTAAACCAATGCTTTCGGCCCATACAGGGTTGTGTCTCTCTCTATAGGGGCAAATGATTGGTTTAATGGTTTAATGGTTTAATGGTTTAGTGGTATTGGGCAAAAGGATTGGTTTAATGGTTTATTGGTTTGGGTCCATTGGCGGAAAGGATTGGTTTAATGGTTTAATGGTTTGTCCTTTGGGGGAAAGGATTGGTTTAATGGTTTAATGGTTTATTGGTTTGGGTCCACTGGGGGAAAGGATTGGTTTAATGGTTTCATGGTTTATTGGTTTGGGTCCATTGGGGGAAAGGATTGGTTTAATGGTTTAATAGTTTAGATGTGCAAAAACCCAGGGGACCCCATATAGGGGGGTACCCATATTTATATATGTATAGGGTTCACACGCCAAGCAGACCCACGCAGGAAACCCAAACCACACCACACCACAGGGGGGAGTGGGGTAACCAGCTAAGCAGACCCACTCTCGAACCACACCACACCACACCCCAGGGAGGGGGAAGCAACCCACAACCGCACCACACCACAGGGGGGCAGGAGGAACCATTGGGGGGGAGGGAGGGGGGGGGGGCGCCGGCCGAACCGGGATCATATGGTCAGGCCTCTGCGGTGTATGGTCTGCAGCTGGAGGGCCGGCCAGGCGTCACAGACAAGGCAAGCATCGTATGCAAGCCCTACGCAAGCAATAAATCCTATAACCTATCGCAGTAGCGCCTGCTCCTGCTTTTATTCACCTTAACCTAAACTTCAAACCCTACACCCAACCCTAAACCCCGCCTAAATGCAGGCTCTAAGCCTACACCAGAACATAAACTGTCAACCCTAACGAACCTACACCCCAAACTCTTCCTAAGCCCTTGTCGACTCAAAGCCTTACACCTTTAATCCAAAACCCTACACCCAAAACTCAAATTCTTAAGCTAAACCCAAAGCCCCAAAACCCCACAACCACCCCACAGGGGGAAGAGGGAACCCACACTCCATCCCACAGGAGGGGCGGCATTCTGGACCATAGACCATGGTGGGGGGCGCAGAGCGCGTGACCATACATGTATATATGTATACTATATATATGTACATGTATATATGTATAAATAGATATGTATGTATATGTATTATTTTATACATGTATGTATATATATATGTGCAACTGTATATATATATATATATATATATATATATGTATAGAGAAGAAAGTACTATATAGAAAAACAAATGAATATATTTGTGGATGTATACATGGATATATGCAACAAGTTATATATATATATATATAGTTATATAGTTATATAGTTATATAGTTATATAGTCATATAGTTATATAGTTATATAGTTATATAGTTATATAGTTATATAGTTATATAGTTATATATATACATATAGTTCTATATATATATATGTATATGTATATATATATATATATATGTATCTATCTATGTACATAGCACACATATTTCACATATATATATATATATATATATATACACATTTATATATACATGTACGTATATATATATATATACATATATGTAGGTATACACGTATACATAGATAAGTATTAACATACAGATACATATATTCATATGCACATACATACATACATATGTGCATATATACATTAATACATTTATACATATACACGTATTCACATATATACATATATACATATGCATATGTTTTTATATATAAACACATATACACACCTTTACGTGCATTCACCTGCACACACACACACATACACATACTCATGCACACACACACACACAGGCACACACACACACACGCACACACAGACGCGGACGCATGCACGGACGGATACATTCACATATACCCGTACCTATAGCTGTACCTGTACATGTACATGTGTATATTATACATATGCATATACATGTGCATATACCTCTACATGAACACTCTGCTTCAGCGTGACATAAAATGACGTGCCAGAGTGGGCAACGTGAGAGTGTCACATGAACCGGGACCGGCTGGCCAATCTTGCGAGGACAGCAGCAGACGCTTGACAGTGCAGCACTCCTGGCTTACCAGCAACCTGGAGGCAGAGCTTTGTCGGAGGACATCCGCACGCAGGCAGCATGGACCTGAGGCAAGTGCAGCAGCAAGCCTATGAGGCAGATAACGGTTCCTCCTACGGACTGTCGACTGCGCTTCGAGTGGCTTGCTCTCGTTCTTGGCACATGGGCGTCTGACGTCGTTTTATGTGCGGTGTAGGACCTTCGGGACAAGTGCTACCACAGACGCGCGACCTGCCCACAGAGGCCCTGCCTGGGCTTACGGCCTGGAGTGCCAGGTAGCTGCGTGTGGGATCCGCACAGTTAGAGGGCTGTCATATGTTTGATGTTTGGGGCGCCCACAAGACCGCACTCGGCAGGTGAAGTCGTTTGCTGCTCGATTCAGCATTGAGGACCAACTTCAAAACCGATTGCTGGAGGCAACTGTTCCATGCCGGTGCAGCTTGTACCGTGTTTGCCTTGCAAGATGCAAAGGCCCTCAGAAAACGTGGTGACAAGTGGGAGGCAGACACTTGGTCGGATTGCTGTCAGTTCACTTCTGACTTCTATTGGACAGTGCTTCTCTTCTGCTGGCTGAAGGCATCGCTGAGCTGTAAGCCGATCTAAGGATCTCAAAGATTTCACGGCCTGCCTCTCCCGAGCTCGCAGCCCTGCCGGCTTTCTCATCGTGAAGCTTTCGGATCTGGAAAAGGCCAGGTATGGCGAGGACATGGCAAGCAAAGCTGGGCAGTCAATACTTGTACCGCTTCCAGGCCATCGCTGCCGAGACAGGTGTGGCACGGGCTCGATGGAAACCGTGCTCTCATGTGCTGTGTCGACTTACACCCTGTACAGTAGCGCAACCAGCAATTCCACTGGCTTTGTTTGAGCCACAGCCTTGAAGGTGCAACAGATGGTTCACACATACGCAGGCATCATTCTCTTTCGTTTTATATATGATCTGACTGCATTGGTGCTTGGATGCATGATACTAGTTCAGGGATGAGTCGATGTCGCAGGCTGCCGGGTCGGATAAGCCAAACACAAAGGATTCGTAATTGCGTGGGCGATTTTGGGCCAACATCTGGCACAGCCGCAGACAACCATTGGCATCTTTCCAACAGCAGGTGCAAATCCAGCGAAGCCCCGGGAGCTTTGTGCCGACTACCGGCGTGGAGCGTGCACCCGTCCGGATCTTGGAAGAGGGGTTTTGCGCTCTGCCAGTGCTCTGTCCCGTGATTTGATGGTCTCAGCGTATTCGAACCAGGTGGAGTGGCATGCAGGTTCTCACACGATGTGCCCACAGGATTGGATAAAAACAACTTCGCTCCCGACTCAGACAGAAGGAAGGCTTCTCGCCGTTGTGCTTTGGGAAGGCTGTCGGGTCGAATGGCGGTCCGGGCTGAGGCCAAACTCATTGCCCAGGCGCAGCAGAATACATCATCGGGTTGCTGCCTCTGTGAACTCAGTGCAGCCAGATGAGGGAGAGAAGGCCCCTGTTTTGCTCAGGTTTCAGCAGTGGTGGTTTTAGTGGTTCAAGCGCTCCAAACCCAGCTCCGGCAGAAGGTTTTGGAGAACGCAGAAAGGAGATGCTCCAAAATGAAGTCACATCTTTGCTGCTTCTTGCCGATGTCGTGTTTCGGAGGAGAGTGGTCGGAAACCATCTCCGTCCTCCTCGCGGTCCAGGAGGTGCCATAGTTTCGGAGAAAGCTGTGGAGCTGGTTCCAGTGGTTTTGGTTTGGCTTTCAATGTAGGTAGAGGGATCCATTTGGCCAGGCCAGGTTTCGAACCCTTAGGTGGTTGCACTGCGAATGAGGAGCCGCAGCCGTCGCCGGCCACGGCGCGCCGCGAGCCGGCAACGTGACAGCCGAAGCCGCGGACGGAGGAGGCGATGAGGCGCGCAGGCCTCAAAAGGCCTGAACGGCCTGAAGTCGAACCCCGCCAAACAAATCCTTAGTGTGACGAAGGGGAGACTGGAACGGTTTTGCAGACTTCATCTTATTCCGTAGATTTGTGATGCAGTGTTCGCCTGAGAGGCTGCTGGAAGTCGGCGGCCTGTCCTCGTGGCGGCTTGAGCAACTTGAACCCTTGGCAAGAGGACGCAGGACAAGACCAGAGGCGCAAAAACACAAGTGCTCGTTTCAATGCCTGGCATTGATGCCGAGTTGTTCTGTTCCGACCCATGTTATAAAGGCCATTACTATTCTGCCATTGAAGAGAGGGTTGATGAAGCTTGCAGCCAGATTTGAGTCCCGCGCAGGGGCAGCTATCCAGGTTGGCATTAAATCATTCATCAAGAGTCGACTAGGGCCGAGATGAGCATGGCAGGCAGATCAAAAGGAAGGTGGAAGGAATCGCAGAGCAACATACCAAAAAAGGGCACGACAGGCACGGAAGGTGTACTGTAGCATGGACCATGACCGCGACAGAATCACGCAGTGCCACCTGCCTGTGCTGAAGACATTGCGTGCTTCAGTTGGCAACATCTGATCCTTTGGTTCTTGTGCTGTTTTTGGCCGGCACGGTGTCCCGGATGTCGCTTTTCTCTCTCTCCTGGTGTCCATGTTCTCCCGCAGCGCGGTATCTCCGTGTCTTCGTGTTGTGGATGTGCGAACCCTCAGGTTGGGGGCCATCAAGTTGTCAGCTGCATTCAGGGGCAGCGGTCAAATCCTGATGCCGTTTGGGCTCTGCAGATTCCCCCCAACAATGCAAGCAGATGACGTCAGATGGTTGCATGGGGCAACGTCATGCAGGGTCTCGAGCCACAGACACCTGTCCTTTGACAAATGCGAGAGATACAACATCAACAGTTATCTCGGTGCCCGCAGGAGGGCCGGGGGCATGTTCCGATTGAAAAGACCTTCGATACTGTACTGTTTCACTTGACACTTCTCGGCGAAATCATGGTGCGGCCGCGGCCGTAGCGGACATGGCGTCTGCGGGTGTCCGCCTGAACCCCGCAGACCGAGAGCATGGCCTGGCCCTGTTGGGTCCGCCGCCCTGGAATTTGTGCTGCGTCTGTCCAGCTGCCTACTTCCCCTTCATCCCGCAGGTGCTTTCAAAGCCTCAATTTCTGCACATGGCACCTCGTCCACCCACGAGAGCATCAGCATGCCCCTCACTCCATGATCGAGTCTACTCGAAGCTGGCCTCCTAACTTGGCCTGAACAGGGACAGGCATGCACCGACGCACAAACCCATACAAAATGAAGTGAAGGAAAGAGAGGAAACCACCTTCGTTCTGGCTGATTCATTCCTTGAAGTCGCGCTTATTGGTGGTCTGATGTTGGAGTGCAACAGGGCCGAATTTTTCAAGAGCAAGTTCTACTTGTAGCTGACCTCCCGAGCCTCGAACGACCGGTGCCGACGATGCCTGAAACATGTTAATTCAGCTAGTGCTTGTCACGAAAGCTACTTGTCGTGGAGCTGGGCTTGCGCAAAGCCTCTAAGCTTTGCTTCAGCAGTATGGCAGGACAAGATCAGCAATTTTAATGCTATCATCGGTCCGTGGTGCTGTGTTGAATGTTTCTCGGCATTCATGGGTCATGGGGGGTCGTCAACAGAGGCCGGTTAAAAATGAGCCAAGCGGGACCACAACAACATGGCTACACAACCAAAGGCACGGCAACGACGACAGCAATGTCAGTAGCAACAGGGGCGACACAAGATCCATGACAACAGCATGCTGCTGGCATAAGCCTTGGTCGGATACCCCCACAACTTGAGGCGAAAGCAACGGCCGACAAAAGGCACGCATGTTGCCAGCGACGAGAGGCAGCCTGTCCGACGACATGCGCGTCTGCTTTTTGCACAGGCGAGGAGGAAGTCCGGAGGCCAATGGGTCCGGAGCTCGGGGCAGCGCAAGGCAGACGATTCACTTGTCTCCATGAGGCCAGCCGTGTGCTCAGGTCGGTGTGAGAGCAACACATGGGGTTGTCAAGTCTGGCCGCTGGGCTTTCTGTGCCCGGTCCTGAGTCCTGGTTGGGCCACACGTGGCAGCTGCCGGTAAGTGCTTGGTTGGCAGCAAAGGCAGCGAGTGCTGCTCCCTCTCCTGTTGCTACCAGCTTCTGTTCCTGCTCTAGCGGCGGCGGCTGCTGCTCCCGCTGCGGCTGCTGCTACTGCTACTGCTGTTGCTCCTGCTTTTGCTGCTGCTGTTGCTACTGCTGTTGCTACTATTGCTACTGCTACTGCTACTGCTACTGAGACTACTGCTACTACTGCTTCTGCGGCTACTGCTGCTACCGCTACTACTGCTAACTTCTGCGACGAGTACTGCTACACATTTTCGGGTTTAGGGGTCGCCAGCTCTCATCCCCATTAGGGTTAGGGGTTTGGCAACCAACATGTTCTGTTGTGGTTTAGGGTTTTCTCAAACAGCATTTTAGGGTTCTGGACTTGCTGCCAACATCTCCTGTTAAGGTTTTGAGCTCGGGCTGAGGAGTTTGGGGTTGGACGTCTCCGTTCAGGGTTTCGGGTTTGGCAACCAGCGCGTCCTTTTATGGCGTCTAGTTGTTCCCCCACATCTCCTGTTGAGGATTTTGGGTTTTGCCACCGCTTATAGAGCTTGACAGCTCTCATCACCTCTTTGGGTTTTTGGCGTTGGGTTTGGCAACCAACATCTGCTTTTAGGGCTGACGCTTGTGCCGCCAACATCTCCTTTAAGGTTTTGCCAGCATCATCTCCTTTCAGTTCTTGGGTTCGGCAACCAACATCTCCTTTTAGGGTTTGGGTTTTTGCCAGCAACACCTCCTTTTGAGGGTTTTGGGTGTTCAGGTTTTGCACGACCCGGGTTTTGCAACCGACAACTCCTCGTGTGGTGTGTGTGTGTGTGTGTGTTTGTGCAAAGCCAGAGAGGGGCACAAATTCCTGCATAAAGCACCTTACGCATCAGCCCAAGACCCGAGACGGATGGAAGCAAGCTGCATCTAACAAATCCCTTATGCGTCAGCCCGGAACCCCTCCTACTACCATGAGTACAGTAATACTGCTACGATGACGACGGCGACGACGACGACAGTGACGATCACGACGACGATGACGACGACGACGACTACTACTACTTACTACCCTCCTCCTGCTGCTGCTGCTACTACTACTACTACAGCAACTACAACTACTTGTACTACTGCTGCTGCTGTTACTACTCCTGCCACTGAATCTCAATACTGCTGCTGCTACTACTACTACTACTACTCCTCCTACTACTACTACTATTACTACTACTACTACTACTACTACTACTACTACTACTACTACTACTACTACTACTACTACTACTACTACTAGGACGACGACTACTACTACCACTACGACTAAATCTCAATTCTACTAGTTGTTCTACTACTACTACTACTCCTCCTCCTACTACTACTACTACTATTACTACTACTACTACTACTACTACTACTACTACTACTACTACTACTACTACTACTACTACTACTACTAGGACGACGACTACTACTACCACTACGACTAAATCTCAATTCTACTAGTTGTTCTACTACTACTACTACTACTACTACTACTACGACTACTACTACTTCTACTACGACGACTACTATTACTACTACTACTGCTACTACTACTACTTTCTTCCAAACGCAGCGAGAGAACTCACTTAGCGGTCCAAGTCTTGGGGGCAGGATCTGCATCCCGGCGCGATATGCGCGCATCCTGGCACTTGCAGGATCCGAAACTAGCCTCGCACCAGCGGCGCTCCCCGGCCCGAGGGCCCCAAAAAGCGAGAGCACCGCCGTCTGTCTTGTAGAACTGAAAACGTGTAGATCAATCGCAACTACGCCCTACGACTACGCAGTAACTAAGCAACCTACGGCAGCAGCTGAGACAGTCTACAAGGGTCAGAGGAGGGAAGGAACTATAACAGAGGACACCGGGTAACACCAGGGCACTAACTAGAGGTGCGAACATACAGGAAGGCGTAGTAGTTGGGACTACAGTGGCTAGCATCTACCTCAGGTTGGAGGAGCTGAGCCGCTACACCATCGTTGGTAATGACACGACGCTCAGACTCGGTAAGCACTGCCCTATAGTGCCCGGTGATCGGCGTGCAACCTTCATGCAACAGTGCGGCCGAAAGCTCGTACTGCTCATAGCAGACTTCCAGCGCACTGGGCTGATCAAGGGCGGTCGTGAATCTTGGGAGTATCACGAACTGGTCAGGCTGCACTCGAACCGTCGATTTGGAACTGGCTACATCCCCAAGACAGAAACGATTGACCTGAATCAGCAAAACTGGCACCGAAGTGAGAAGGCCGTGCAGTCCTACCTGCTGCTGTTGCCATGCATCGACAAGATGTTGCACACGGACTGGTCTGCTCGGATTGTGGGGGGGAGCGAGGCACTGCGTGAGGGGCACAGGTAACCACAAGGGCCAAGTACTACCCGAATCAACCCTAACTATAATCCCATCCTCATCTTGTCGTGACTCCCAGCTACCGGCAGCAGTTGCAGGATGCAGCAAGGGGCGGATGTGTGACAGGTACTCAACTATGTCGTGCTGCTGTGCTGGCTGCACCCAGCTCGCGTGCAAGTAACGCCATGACAGAGATCTCCACAGGTGTACAACTCCTTCCCGCTTGCGCAGCCAAGCTACTATCGGATGCAACCGCTGGCCCAAGAGGCACTCAGAAGAGGGCGTCCTCCCTGGGCAGATGCAAAGATGTGTCCATAACAGAGCAAGGAAGGCTGCGTTGCTGTAACAGAAGTTACGCTCATTCCCAAGTAATAAGCCCCGGACAAACCTTCGCTCAGCTGCTGAATGTGCTTGGCGAGGGCTGATCTGCCCATACGCTCTTGGCGCATGCTCATGGCGATGGCTCTGCACGCCCCCGAGTGCGAAAGCCTGGCCAAGTGTTGCCAAGTCCTGTCTGCTTCGGGCGTCCGGAGGCCGACTTCGAGCATCATCGGCACGATCTCGCCTTTGAACTGCTTGGCCATTTTCCTGGCCGCGTGAAAGCGGAGCGTCGTCAACGGAAGGAGCACCAGGTCGCGGAGCTCGTTGATCATGTTGAGGGCCGTCTGGAATTCCAATGGATCCCTGTCGGGCTTCACCTCCATCTGCTGAGTCTGGCGGTTGTACTGGAGGTAGGGAATTGCAAGGCCCGTGTCGTCGAGGATGAGCATGGAGCGGGCTTGTTCCTTGCTCTGCTCGTTCTCCATGACGGCCGTAAGCCTGGTGTGCCAGATGTCCATGACTTGCTTGAGCATCGCCGATCTCTGGGGCAGCGTCAAGGTGGTGGGGTTCTCCGCCTTGGCTTTCGCCCAAGTGTCGATCGCCATGATAATGTCCGGCATGACGGAGAGCATTCCCTGCGTCTGACAGAAAAGAACGAATCCCTTCTCCGTCCGGTCGATGGAGTGTTGGTCTTCGTGTCTCAGCACTAGTTTTGTGAGGCTGAGGCAGAGTGTCTTGACCTCGTCCAACTCGGCGCCCGGCTGGGTCTTGTCCTTGTCCTTGCCCGAGGTTCCCCACCAATCGTGGGACGACTGGCCCCAACCATTTCCAGAGCGTCCCCCTTTGGCCAACTGCTGTCTCCTCCACTTGTCGGCTCCCTTGCCCGGATTCTTCTCCTCCGGCTCCTCTCGAAGACCTCGCTTGTTCTCCCGTCCCTGTGTGTCCATCAGGAGTGGGTTGGTCGTGGAGGGTGCCGAGGGCGCCGAAGGTTGCTCGCTCGTCTGTCCCCCCTCGGCTTGCATCCGGGAGGCGAGTCCCAGGTTTGGACCCTTGCTGGCCCCCATGAGACCCTGCTTGGGCTTCCATCAGCTCTGCTTTCTGCTCCGCCGTCAGGACCACCGCCATGTGATCTGGGCTCCTGGGAAGAATGAAGCAGGAAGAGTATGCTTGTGCGAACCAACGTGGTACACGACTTGGTGTGTCTAGCTCTGCTGCAGTGTTGCTGCTGAAAGTCCTGTCGGCACCACATGCAAGGGGAGAACACCGTTGCCCGTCGCTCTTCGAGCCAGCTGGGCAGTCGCTGGAGAATGCATTGCAGGGCAGAGTGCTGTGCAGCAACATGTCTACTTAAGTACGTGGGACGCGCCAACCACTGCTGACAAAAGGGACAGTGATGCTGATCCTGGGCCCGGATGTGCGCAGCTAAGGCCTGCCAGGACTGCTTACAAACCTCACGCGTTCTTTCATCAAGCTGCTGTAGGTGTTGTTCCAACTGGGAAAGAGGAGTGCTGGGCGGCAGCTCTGACACCACCTGGGAAGCTGCAGGATCAGAACTTGCCGGCGTCGCCGTTAGCATATGTGATGCCTGTGTGACTACCAGGGTGGAGGTTTGTTCCGGCGTGACTTCCTGCTGCGAACTTGGCACCGAAGGTCGTAAAACATGGCAGCGATCATGCTCAAAATGAGCGCAAAAAGCCGGCCAGGAACTGAAGTGCCAGCCGCAATGTCTACATGTGGGGAGACCCTGTTCAGCATGTGGCATGTAGTCCTGTCTCATTTGCTGTTGGCTACGGTTCTTTGGCCGGTCACGCGCAGACTGGGCAGCGTCTTCGGCAGTCCTATGTTTTTGGGCACAGTGCTGCCTAAGTGTCTTCAGAGAGGGAAAGTAGACTCCACAAGTAGGGCAGGGTATTTGGGGCTGCTGCGAGCTAATCTCTACAAGCCGGGCCTGAGTTTCCCTAATGTTGAGGCTAAGGCATGGGGTGACCGTTTTAGGGGAATCGACTGCCTGGGACAGAAGTCGCCATCTCTGCGCAACACGTGGTGGCTGCAAAGCGTGCATCGGCCCTTGCATGCACTTCTGAATACGACTCCGGACGCGTTCAGCTAAATCAGCTTTGGGTGTTATGACCCCTAAACGCTGCAAAAGACTTGCATTAGGCTCTCTGGTGATGTATACCGGAGACTTCGTGATAAGCCTAAGCTGTCTGGCTACCACAGACTCAAGTTTACCTGCCCCTGCGGGCGTGAGAGCAATGCAGTCCAGGCCGTAAGTGAGACAGGCATATGCACAAGCGCGCCAGACAGAAATTTTCATGTGCAAAGGTAGGCTGGCACTACGCAGGGACGGCAGGAGGCGGTTGAACACAATCCAGGACTGCTTCACCCTGTGTTGAAGGGTGGCCTGCTCGGGCTGGGAATAACTGATCCTAATACCGAGATACGTGTGTCGATCGACCACAGGAAGTTCACAAACCCTATCGCCCTTACCCACCCGAAGGATCTTACCCTTTTTAGGATGACGGTGTACAAGTCGACGAAGTATGCGGGGTGCACTGCTACCTTTGAGATTGACGAGAACTACCGTCTTTTCAAGGCTGGGTTGCATACCGAAAGAGCGCAAGGTGTCAAGGATGAAGCCGATTAACTCGAGGGCGCGGTCCAAATCGGTCGAGGAATTGATCACCCACTGGAATAGCCAATCATCCGCGAATGCAACAATCTCTTCGGGTGTGAGGCGCTCGAGGAGTTTAGTCATGATTACGGCCGTAAACATGGACCATAAGGTCGGAGCGAGGCCACATCCTTGCCTCACGCCGTTTTGCGTGTCGATCTGTGCGCTCTGCCCGGCGTACTGAAATTTCATTCGGGCATGGCGATGCAACTGCATCACTGCCCAGGAAAGGGCCGGGCTGACACTGGCTTGCTGTAATGCACACAAGAGATATTCACGTGGTAGTAAATCAAAAGCTTTACGTAAATCCACACTGAGCATTATCCCACCCCGACAGGGGTCCGTTGTGTAACCCTGTTTACGCGTGTGGGGAGTTTGCTGTTGTGTGCGTAGAATCTCCTGTACAAAGCAGCAATGCGTCATTGCTTTATCCACCGCATCCTGTGCTGATCTGCCCGGGAGGTAAGCAAATTGCGGTAAAGCGCTCAGCATGTTGTCGGCCGAGGGTTGTATGGCACGCTTGAGCAACACAGCTAACACCTTTGACACAGGATGCAACAAGGATATGAGTCTCAATGCGGCAGCAGTTGGAATCTTACCTGGCTTGGGCAACAGGAAAATGTCGGCTATGTGCCACTCTTGCGGGGGCGGGAGGGTCATGTGAGCAAGCCAGTGATTAAGCTGGACTACGAGCTGGGCAGACACTACTCCTGCCGAAGCGCACCACAATTTGGCAGGTGGCAGATGCTGAGGCAAAGCTTTATTGGACGGCATGGCGGCCAAAGCCTCTGCAAATTCGGCGACCGTGAATTGGAGGGGCTCATCAGGTGGGGAGAGCATGGGAGTGACGACATCCGGGTGCGTGTGATATATGTCGTGAAAGTACTCCTTGATGGTTTCAATTGCATCGCTGGGGCCTGCGGGCATGCCTCGGTCCGTTCGAATTTGCAGCTGCTTCCGGGGCTGCGCCGGTGCGAGCCAACGCAACAGACGGAAAATGCATGGCAGTCCCTGCGGTTGGGCAGCAGCATCAGACAGCAAAGACTCGAACTTGGCCTTCTTTCGTGTATGACACTGTTTGCGTAAAGAACCCTGAATACGTTTCAACTTCGCATGAGCCTGCCATAGCCTAATAAAGCACCTAAGGCCACCTCGAGTGGGGAGCTGTTTGGCTGCCTCCCTCTGGCGCCACAGAGCCGTGATGGTGGCTCGTGTTTGCTCCAACGCTGGATGGGCCGCTGGTGCAGCCGGGCGTTGCGGCTTGACCATGTGCCAAGCTTTGCGCATAAGAGGCTCTACGTCTTGGGTGGGGTCTACTTGACTGAGAATACGAAGTTGTTCCTGATACCTATCAAGGAGAGTAGGGTCCTTAAGGCAAAGATCCTGAACAGTTCTGCGAGAAATGCCGTCGGGGTTGGGCCTACCACGGGGGACCTGAGGTCTACCTATGCTGCCAAGCAGTGGCACGTGACGCATGCCCGTGCCAGGGACAAAAGGCAGGTATTTTGCGGCCGTTTGTCGGGCGACCTGATCGCAGTGCACGCCACTTAGCAGCGCGAAGTCAATCTGGCTGTGGCCCTTAGTAGTGGCCGGTATATAGGTGCAGGATCTGCGCCCTCTATGCGACCAAGTGTTAAGAGCAACCATCTGGAAGTTTTCTACAATAGCCTGAAACATGTGCGCATCAGTGGCGTGTCGTTGCTGATGTTGGCAAAGCCCTTGGCCAACTAGGCTGCCGGATGACTGCAAACTACAGTTGAAGTCTCCTACAATTAAGGTTTGGTTACGCTTCGGGAGGCTGCTGACAAGAGCGTGGAGTTTGGCCCAAATCTCAGCTCTCTTAGCTAGAACCTGATCCTTACTCGCGGCCTGACCTTCCTTCTTCTTCGTGATCGACCAGGCATGCTGGTAAATCAAGATTATGTCTGTACACGGGTTGGCAAGAAGGCGTATGTGTACCAACCTTCCTGCAACAAGCTCTTGGTACTGCACATGATGCTCAGGAAACTTCTCTTTATTGATCATAGCGAGTAAACCACCTTCCGGCTTGGAGCCCCCACTATGGATAACAGAAAAACGTTCCCAAGTATACTCCCTAGCTTGCTTCCAATGAGTCTCCTGAACGAAAACCAAATCAACGCCGGAGCCCTCCGAAGTCTGAAGCCAGGCTTTGAGTTCCTCGTGCCGTTCCAGGTTGAGGCCCGAGGCGTTCCAACTGAGGAAACGCAGTCTGTTATGGTCCTGCTTAGGGGCTCGGGAATTAGGAGGTTTGGGTGGTGTCGGACGCTGGAGGACTCCTAACTGCTGCGCAGACATCCACTGGCCTCTGTAACGAGTTCCTCCCTGCCGTGCGGCTCGGCGTTGCGCACGCAGAAAAGAGCGTTTGTGCCCCGATCTAATGGGAGCTTGTGGGGTGTCACCGTGGGGGTTCGTCGAACCCTGAAGTCCGATATTGCTTTGTAACATGACTTCAGGAGGATCCAGGTGGGGAGAGCCTCCAACCCTCGTGTCTGCAAACTGAACCGCACTACAAGGTTGTAGGAGAACACAGCTCATCAGAAGGATCTTCACTAAGGCGGAAAAGAGGTTCAGTTTACCCCCGGATTTGGGACCGGGGCGGCCTACTGGTTGTTTACGGGAAAAGGGGTCGTTAGGGCAATGCGGGGACATATGTTGCACGATGCAAGCTGCCGCCGTGGAAAACAGAGCATACCAAACTGTACAAGGCTGCCAAATAATCCGCTTCAGCTTAAAAATCCAGCTCACGAAGGGCTGGAACCCCGGCTTTGTCCGGACACGGCGAGAGCGCCGTCGTCTGCCTCTGCGTGTGGGGCATGCTGTGGGTCTCCACTTGCTGTTCCGAAGATGCCGTCCAAGTGCTCCTGACCAGATAGGCTTAGGCTCCGCGCGGCCGTGGTACCACATCGGTGGAGGATGCAGCCGCTGTATGGGCGGTGGATCCCGCGTTATCGGACGCCTTTGGCAGAAGGCGATGCTCGTATCCTTGGAACCATTGTTGAAAATCTCGTTGCCCCTCCGGTCCCAGCAAGGGAAAGAGTAGCGCCGTACTGGCCTGGTAACGCTGACCATCGATCCGCCCCACCAAGATGGGCACAATGGTTTCAGCGCTGGCAGGGTGGATGCAGGTGCGCAGATACTCCACTGCAATCCTGGACATATGCTGCAAGAACAGCGGTTGCGGGGGGTCCCCGAGGCGACCAACCCCGCAGATCCACTCACGGTCGTTCTCCTGTACGCGTCTGTCCAAGAGCTGGCTGAGTGTCTGATAGTCCCTATCAAGTCTCTCCGCGAACTGTAGGTCCAGTCTGGGTCGCAGGATGGCCAAGGCATCCCTGGGCTCACCATCCTGCATGTTGCGCCTGGCGGCTGCCAGTTTGGCACCAGAGGTTCGCTTAGACAACTCCATGCTGCGCACGTGCATACTCCAGTAGTGCATGCAAAGTTCAAACAGTGTGCGTCTGGCAAACCATTGTTCGAGACGATGCCACTCCGGTGCCGCGGCCGCATCGCGAGGCTGTATGGCACCACGGCTAGCACTACCCAGCATAGCATCAGTGGAAGAATCATTGATATCAGCCAAGCTCGCTGCAGGCTGGGATCCCGACATCCCCCGGCCCGAGGGCCCCTTAAGCGGAGATGTCGCGAGCCGCTTGCTTGTTCCGAGCAGCTAAAAGACACTGGCCAGCTGATAGTGTGTCACGCACCCATGCACGCAGAGCGCCCCGAACTCCAGAAAAATCTTCGGGCCGAGACACTTACTACTACCACTACTACTACTACTACTACTACTACTACTACTACTACTACTACTACTACTACTACGACTACGACTACGACTACGACGACGACGACGACTACTACTACTACTACTACTGCTACTAGGCGCCGCGCTGCTAATTGATCGCTGTGTTTTCGGGCTTTGTGATGTTTGCTGAAAGTCGCTTTTGTATTGTGTTTTACAGCACTTTCGCGTTATGGACCATTTCATGGTGCGAACTCATGAGGGCCAGAATTGCCGGTAAACTACTTGTTGGATGCGCATCAAAATGATAAGTGATCGTGTGGTTCGTTTTATAAACAAATATATATATATATATATATATATATATATGTATTGATGCACACATATTCGATATATATGTATTGATGCACACATATTCGATATATATATACATATATATGTATATATATGTATATATATATATATATATGTATGTATGTATGTATATATATATATATATATATATATATATATATCAGTTATAAGATACCATAGCTTTGACACGTGTCTTCAAACTCCAGTACATGCAGCTTTCATTCTGCATTAACCCTCGGACTCTGAACAGGCCGTATCTGAACTCTACAGAGGAAATCTTTTGGCGGGCGCACTCATCGGACTCTGTTGGGCTGGAGTGAGAATCTGAGATCTTGGTACTTATCTTTGATGATCCTGGGAAGTGTGTGGTAGAGGGCCATGTCGACGCGCTGTCTGCCCCAGCAAGAGCGCTGGTTCGTTTGCGTCCGCGAGCGCCAACCATTGCACAACAAAAAGATCTCGCCCAAGGGATAAGGCTGAGGGTTGAGGCTTCGGCGAAGACGTCAACAGGATTAGGATTCTGGGTCGCTTGGAGCAGGAACTTCTTCCCCTCCCCCCCCACCCCCTACCCGACCCCACCCCACCCCCCCACCCCATCCCACCACGCCAACCTCCTGAAGCAGTTGGATCCACGATCAAATAAAGGCGTGTAGGGTACTACTACTACTACTACTACTACTACTACTACTACTACTACTACTACTACTACTATTACTACCACTAATACTACTACTACTACTACTACTACTACTACTATTACTACTACTATTACTACTACTATTACTACTACTACTACTACTACTACTACTACTACTACTACTACTACTACTACTACCACTAGCAATGCCGCTAGTACATGACCTCCTCCTGGAAGAGGGAATTGGACCAAGCCGCGTGTGCCAGCTCGTGCTCGACCCTGGGGCCTTAGAGAGCGGCTTCGCCGCCTCATGCCAGAAGTAGGCATCAAGAACCGTGGCCCATGGCCCACGCCAGGTCTGGAATGAGAGCGGTGGCAATCTTCGGGTTGGTCAGTTGCTTACGCTGCATCGTTGCGTTGTGACAATCCCTGCCCGGGTCTCTAACACGGGCTTGGCATCGAACAAGCAGACTCAGGCTGGTCGTGCGCACAAGCAAGCCTGAAACTAGGCCGTTCGTTCGTGTTGACTCGCTCATCCGGCTTACTTGGAGCCGTCGGTGCAGGCACTGACAAGTGGTCATTCGGCTATGGTGGCACTGCAACGAAATCGCATGCTGGACAGCCGAGCGCTTAACACCTAGGGCCGTGACAAAGTTGTCTGCAGGCAACAGAACCCAGCCTGTGATGCCATGCAAGCCTTGTAGACCATAAATGCAGCTGGGCGACATACCTTTCGAGTCCAAGGTTCACCAAGTATGGCCAAACATTTGGTCAAGCTGATGTCGTCCTCTTGGAAGTATCAGTGCAGCCAGAACCGCATTTGTGTAACATGCTCACCGAACTTCCTAGACTCCCATGGCTTGCAGCACCTGGACTCTCAGGCTTTGGCTCTGTTCATAGCTTTAACAGTCAGGAGCCGAGCCATGGGATATGTAACCTGAGCCCTGCTCAATATGGCCATGGAGATCTGCAGGCAGATTGACATTGCAACCCCTGCCCAGCGGCCCACCTGCCGCGGGCCACGGCCACCGTGGCATTTTAGGGGCCACGGTCTGCGCAGAGCCGCGGACGTCAGCGCGGTGTGGGCCGTGCGATGCTCCGCTGCGGGTGCGGCACTATGCGGTGCTTTGCGGCAGCGGGAGAAGCGGCACACCCGTGTCTGCGGGTCCAGAGCATCAGGGCGAGGGTCAGGCCCCAGGGTGGTCGAAGATGGCACGCTGATGGGCGATCGGCCGAAGGTCCGCTACATGTGGCAAGTCCCACAGGCTGCATCGCCGGAGCTTGTGCTGGCTGGTCGTTCGAACGCAGGTAAAAGCACCCTTCTAAACGCGGTGTTGGGTGCAGCCGGAGCAAAAAAAGCAGCTCCGATGTCCTCCAAAGGTGGTCGAACTCGCACACTGAACTGGTATCCTATAGGCTTCAAGATTCCTTTGGGCTGGACCGGGGATGGTGTCCGAGTTTCGCAGCAAAGTGACGACCAGACCCTGGAAGACGAACTCAGGGCAGCCGGCGAAGGCTGCTGTTTAGTTGACTGCTTTGGTCTTGGTGAGGTGGAATATTCGGATCTGAAGGCAAAGCGTCTCCAAACTTGGGGACCCTTATTGCAGAAGTTTCTGAGTGAACGCCGCGCCTTGAAGACACTCTGCCACCTCATCAGCTCCGAGCAAGAAGGCCAGCTGTCACCGGGCGACCAGCAGCTTGTGGACATCTTTCGGCGAAGTGAAGCAGACCGCTCTTCCAGGCGCCTTCCGCCACTTCGCTATGTTGTAGTCTTAACCAAAACGGACTTGTACGAATCTCCGCAGGTTGCACAGTTTCAGGAAAAGCTGAGGCAGGCCCTGTTGGATCTTGGACAACCGCCCGCCGACATCGTATCCTGTACATCGCTGAGCCGTAAGGGAATCAAGGACTTCCAGACAGTTGTCAACGAAGCAGTCAGGCGAGGCTGGGATCACTTGGACGAGTGGAAGAATGATGCGACGAAAGAACGCAGACTTCCTCAGGGCAGAAACAAATACGAACGGCGAAATGCCAAAGCGGCCTACACGTCCACGGCAAAGCAATCTGCCAGACAGCCGTCTCGCGGTGGCAAAGGAGCAAGTACAATGATGCCTCCATCGGTATAGACCGATTTATGAGCTCTTTGAGGGCGTGTTTCGACCTGCTCCAACTGTTCCGGTCAGACGTGCATGCGCAGAATGCGTCCGACGTTTGGGCATGCGACAGAATAAGATGCGATCCATGCAAGACCCTGTGAAGACCTGTGAATCCCGTGGATGTCAGAAACACAGGCACAGACTCCGGCACAGTAGTCCAGGCCATCACATGCTGTGTGGACTTGGACCGACGAGCAATCACGTGCCCACGTGCTGTGTGAACCCCGCCCGTCGCAAAGAAGAGACAGTTTCGTGGAAGGTACATGAAGAACGGACGAGAAATCCCTGGTGATGCACCCCTGCTGCATTGAAGATGGCTCGACGGTTCGGCTGCAAGCCCTTTCGATCTGAGTGAGGCCTTCAATCTCAGCAAGGACTTGCATGGATGGGCCTTGTTTCCCCACGCTGCGATCTCATAGCGGAAGTTCGAAGCCATTACATAGGCTGGTTAGAGCGAAGGTGTACACAAAGGAGGCAACCTTCTCTGTGTCTTTTGATGGACGTGGCGGTGTCGCGTGCTAAGATCGAAGTTACCTTCGGAACATCCGAGCATGACTTAGCCTTAGCCAGCAGCAGGCCCCACCACTTGTTGGCGGATACCAGTGGCTCGCGCAAGCAGAGAAGGACTGCCCGATGAGCTACTAGCAGATTTGTCTTTTGTCCCTTGTGACAGGGCACTCTTTCGCCCAGCCCCAAGCAACCTCGAGCCGGAGAGGGCCAGGACCTCAGCACATGCGTTCCCGCTCTAGACTCGGCTAAGCGGCCGAACTCGGTCCAGGCGAAGAGGATCTGGAGGACGGGGTGAGTGGCCTTAGTCCAGTTGTCGCGTGGCTGCCTTGCGTTTGCCGCCTTTCGCCAAGGCTGCGAGCACCTCTGGCGGCTTCGTGCTGACAGCATACGGATGGCGAAATGCTGCGGAGGTGGGTGTGCCAGAGCCTCGGATCACACGGACGTCATATGTCATGGTCAGCGCTTGCTTCAGAATTTCCTGAGCTCTTTGCCGCAGTGTGTTTTAATTCAGTTCTTTGAACAATCCCAAAAAGGGGTTGTTCTTGGCACTCTTCGGCCAAAGCAGCAGATGGTCTCTGGAGCATATGCGCCGCTTACTCAATCTGCCGCGCAGAGCCTGGATTGGAAATGGTTGATTGAGATGCTGCGGTTAAGCTTCACCCAGTGTCACCAGTAGACGGGCAGTGCTCTGAGACAAAGTCGGTAGTAGCGACAAAGGCGGGGAGGTGGTGCATTTGCCAAGGACAGGGCTCAGCATGAACTGCTGCCAAATTCTGGCAGTGATCCTGGCGAATGCCCTTGCCCTTCCTCTTCAGATCTTGGCCTTGCCATTTCAACTGCTCTTTATTTTGCTCATGTGGGAGGCTCAGATCCAAGGCATGTCGCTGGTTGTTCCACATGGGAGGGGCAGTCTGTCATGCCAGACTGTTCGTGGAGGGTCACGGCCGAATGCCGGAAAGCATGTAGCTGCTCCAACCTGCTCGGGCTTCACAAATCGCAAGGGTGATGCGACGGTTCGGTTCAGTACAAGTCCGTTGAGGAGTGGTCAACCAAGGCCACTGGTGAGCTTCTGCTCGGCACTTAGCTTGAGGAGGCGAGCTGCAACCATTGATGGACGGGCAGAAGATCCGCTCGTTGCGCAAACTTGGGGATCATTGGAGGCCTGTCTTTGTTTCGCGGCCCTTTGCAGTGCGGTGCATAGCAGCATCCGCAAAAGCCCTGATAGGAGCTCCTATCTCGACCTGCGGTCACGGTCGACGTCTCTGCGACATGGCCGATGGTAGTGCTGGCAGCCCTCCTGCTTCCAATGATCTTGGCACCTTGGCTGTGGCATCTATGTCGACGAAGATCTGCTTCAAGGCTGTGCATCTTAAGGTCAACAACATGCTTGCCATCTGGATCCCGCCGTACTTTGCTCACATCGCTCGCATGGCAAAATGGCACCAGCTGTCTGCCACAGGCGGGTGTCATTGCCCACTGAAGCAGTGCCAGGGATAGACCGTGACAGGCTGTGGGAAGGTGCTCTTCTCCTGGTATTACTGGAACTGGCATCTCCTCTTCGGTACGTTGATCGCGTACATGGGGCAGCGGCGAGTCAGTGTCTATGCCTTCGAAGGCCGGGCTCCATACCCGAGGTATGGAGCTTGAGCTGCCCACAAATGCAATGCAGGGGCCGGACCCAGGTGCCCCAATGATCCAGGAACTTCACACGAGCGGGCACCATTTTGCTGATTGCCCGAGCCCGTAGTGAAGCTGATGAAAATTCAAAAGCAACGCGCGGCGTGTTGATGCACCGGTTGATATCCTTCCAAATGAATCGCGCCTGAGTTTCTGTCCGAGATTCGTGTAGTAAACCGCCGCTGTCTCTTGGCGACCAGCTACGGATGTAGCATGCAGCGACATCTTCTTAAGGAACCGGGGAAGCTGCATGCTGATTCGGCGCACACGTGGGGTGCTCCGATACTCTCAAGTCAGGAGGTTTAAAGAGCATTGGCGAGATTTCCGAAACACGTGGGCTCTCTGCACCGCTTGAATCCACGCCGCTCTGCAAGCGACATCTCGCAGCAGAAATCTTGCACAGGTGAGGCGCAGGGTGGAGGTGACTATTGGTGGCATGGACAAGGCAGGTCTGAAGATGTTTCGTTCGCTCGACAGTTGGCACCGACGCAGTGTCGCAGTATAGCTTGGCTCCTGGCAGGCTACTTCACTGGAACGCACGCTCTGGTTGATCAACTCGCCTCATGCCTCCAAAGAGCTTGCCGGACGGGCTCACAGGAAGTGAGTTCGAGGTTTCTTACTCAAGCGGTAGTGGGGCCACAGAGGTTGTTTTTTTTGCAATTTTCTCTCAGGCTCTGAAGCTTCCCTGAACGGAAGTTGCCGCATCAGGTACATGAGCAGGAGCAGGGCACAGAAAGAGTGGACCCGGAGAGACTGGAGCAGATTCGTTCCTCCAACCACTAACATTTTCCAAGGCTATGGGTGCGCAAGATCGCGGACTAGGACGGGCCGCCTTCGATGCGGTGATTCCAGAAGTCTTCCCGCTGGACTCGATAATATTTCTTCCAAACGGCCACGAGGACGGGTTGCTTTTCATTTGCACGATCCCATCTCCCTTCTGTAGCCTTGCACACGGCCGCACTCACATACCTGTCAAAGGCGACCTCGAAGTGGGCTGAAACCAGGAAAGTTATGCACGACTTCTGGCTTTCGGCAACTGGGTTGCAGAGAACGTGCTGGGCAACTCGTGCAGGTGCCTGGGTCTTGTCCTCCCCGGCTCAGCACGGCTAGGGTGTCATGCTGTGCTCGTAGATTGAGAGTGCTGGGCCGAGGTGGAGACGACATGTGTTTGTCTGCTTTACATTCACCCGCATATCACAGCAGTTCTGCTCTCCTTTGCTCCTGCTATCTTCTGCTCTGCTGTGATGTGGCAGTTTGGGAGATTGTGTTAAGGAACAGGGTCCGAACTATGCGCAGCGGGTCGGACACTTGAAGGACACTCTCTTGAGACCGGGCTGCTCAATTATGCGAACTGTGTTTGCTTGCTTCCTGCATGCCACAGGGACTTCTCAAAGAAAGTTGGAGCAATCCGAGCTTAGACAACTTGGCTAACATCAAGGCCAGATCAAGCATGTGGGCGGATAAGGGCAGGATTCTGGAAGTGCTGTGCCAGGTAGCATCGGTCTTGGTGTCTCGGTGCGTGTTCTACGTCTTCTTCGGCCATTGGCTGACAGACGAAGAGGCACCGCGACGTGCAGGTTTGTTTTCACAGACTGCTTGAACATGTCCTCGGCAGTTCCAGCATGAACGTTCCAGCGTCGAGTGCTTGCTGAGCTACATCGGCCATGTGCAGGCCAATGTCATGAGCCGTTGGGCCCGCGATGCACCACTGCTGGTCACGCCGCGATTCATGCACCGGTGCCGCAGCTGCAGATGAGCCCACGAAAGGATTTCGGCCGTTGCTTGCTTCATCACATCCTGCTTTTTGTCTTGCGGTTAATCGCCATGAGCACCACAGGTTGATGTTCAACTTCTTCGTGCACCAATGCAAAGACTTGCGTGCAGAGACCATCGCGCTGATCAGCAAGCATAAGCTTGGGCATCCGTGCTGAAAAACAGATTGCGAGAGGATCTACTCGTAGCAAAGGGTCCCTTGCATAGTGGCTTTCCAGCGACCGAGATTCAGGCACGTCTTCAGCACCATGAACTCAAGCTTCTCTTCCGCCAACCGGCGCAAGTACGACATCGACCTTTGCAATGAGCTGATGTTCGTTATTGGTTTTGCTGGGATCGGCGGGCCTAGTCGTGCTGCGGCTTCGGTAGCGAAGCGCCTCGCATGCGTTGGCTTGGGGAGAGACTCCTGTTGCGCCTTGGAAAGTGATGTAGACATGCCGAGGTTCCTGCTGGCACAACAGTCGGAGGACCAGGCTGGTGTGACCTTCGGCGGGGCGAACAGCCACTTGATGATCGCCTTGTACAAGAAGGACCCCAAGGCCTTCATCATGGAGACGTGCCGTATTTCATCGCCAGTGGGCACCTTCACCACCCGCCTCACCGCAAGCGCTGCGAAAGAGCTCGGGCTCGGCCTCGACCTGGGCACAGCCCAGGAGACACATTTGGCGGGAGTGATCAACGTCTCGAACGTGGATCCTAGGAAGTTCCCGGAGCCACACAAATTTGACCCTTCACGGCCAAACTTGCCGGATGCACTTACATGGAATGGAAAAGCTTTCAGTTCCAGAGAATGCGATTACCCTCGCCTTTGCCCCGGGCGAGAGTTGAGCATACAGATCGTGAAAACGCTTACAGAGGTAGCTTTGGAGGGAACAGGAAGTTAGAGCCAGGAGCACAAGGTCTCCAAGGTCTGATCCTGTGACCGTGCCTTCAATGCGCCAGAAATGCCGATATCAGCAATCTCTGCCTTTCTTCTCTGCTGCTTTTGAAGTCCTCCTGGTTGTGAGCGCATGAATCTGCCAGTCCAGGTCTCCATCGTCACAGGACTGGCGGATACTGGCGGAATACCTGGACCTAGTCAGTCTGCATACTGGTCTGAGCAGTTGTTTCTTTGCGTGCAGCAGGAATGGAGAGGTGCTCTGGATGCGTACGCTTGTCCCTCAGGATGAAAATTACTTTGGTTGAGCGCGAGGCCGAGCGCAGCGAAGTGCGGGAGAGTTGTCGCGAGGTAAAGCACTTCACGTCGCTCTTGGAGCCACGAGCTTACGGGCACGTCATTCCATGTTGACTCGGCTAAACAAGGATGCTGCGTGTTGCCTTGGTTGTGATTTTTGGCGGGGGCTTTACCAGTATGCCGTGGCTTTTCCCTTGTACTCTCTGTTCTCGGTCTCCGCCTTTTGCCCTCGATCCCCCTGCGTATGCTATGGTTTCAGGATGTTTCAGGCGTGTACCCAGCTTGTCCTCTTGCTCGCCACCTACGCCCACCCACCCACCCACCCACCCACCCGCCGGTCCGTCCACATCGCACGCCCTCCCACTCACCCACCCGCACCCGCCCGCCATATCCATGTTTGAGGCGCGCAGGTGTAGCCAGCCATGAACAATTTTTGAAGTGCTAGTGGGCTTATGGATGTTTTCGGCATGAGATTCTGCTTTCAAGGCCGCAAGGGGCCAACCCTGAGCCTCCCTTCCCTTCCCCTGTGAGCCAGGCCAGCATGAGGAAAAGCCGGCCGTCTAAGAGAAACATGCACGCACACAGATACACGCTGCCCTTCCCCAGGTTGGAATACGAGGCTGAGAAGGAAGCTGTTCTGGAGCGTGTGGGAAGCTCGCAGCGGCTGCCCTGAGTGTCGGTCGCTGCAATTGCTGTCAGGTCCACAAGCGGAGTGCAAACCAACTCGTAGCAGATGGAACAGGGGTGGAAGCCCCGGCAATCGGGCAGAAAAACCTGAAGATTAGATCAAGCTGCAAGCTTCAGCCTCTGGTGCAGCGTCCGGTGTGCAGATCGTTGGCCTTGGGGCCGAGTTCGACCGAAATGCCGGGAGGATAACGCATCGGCCCAAGTGCATTTCAAAGTCTTCCGAAATTCCTTGTCATGGCCTGATGCCTATCACGAGGCTTTACTGGGAGTACGGTCATCTGCGCAGGCCTCAGGTCACTCATGGGAAGAGATGACAGAAGATCTTCAGAACGTTGCCTTGCAGCAAGGCCTTACTTGAGCGAGATTTCTAGAGGAACGGCGAATGGCCATGCAAAAGGAGATGGGAATAGTTGTCGTTTCCCTGGCAGGCCGCACTGTGCTCATTAGCACTGTGGATGGTGGAGTAGACGTTGAGGATGCCTCTAAGACAATCTCTGGGGAAGCGGGGGACTCAGTAAACGGCAGTGTTTGCCAGGTTGGTTGAACGCGGCGCGTTCAACTGGCATGCCGCACCATGACACGGCATGTCTGTGCCTCGCTAGTTACTTGAGATGAAACGCTTCCATTCCACTGCATGAGAAGCCCATGGATGCCAGAGCAAGCGAACTATGTATATTCGCGTCGAATCTGCGTCGCCGTCGGGTGATGCTCCTATACACCGAAGAGCCTAGGTGAGAAAACCCAATCCAAATCGGCATCAATGTCGTTCGCCGGTTTGCGACAGGGACCGCCCAGAATCTTGCGAAACGCGCACCTGCCAGCTCAGAGGCTGAAGGGGCTAGCTAGCTGTAGAGTTTCTGAAGCAGAGGTGGAGAGCGTCTCCAGTGACTGCATGGTCGTTGTTACCCAGCAGCTAGCCCGCAAGTTCCCGTTCGCGGTCCTTCTGGCGTCACCCTTGCATTTCGCGAGGTACGAGAGGCTCCCTGCCGGCAGGCCGGGCAAACCGGTCGGCAAATGCAGTGCTGATGAACTCTTGGTGTTTATGCTGGGATTCTCGAAGACGCCACATAGTCTTAGTTGAGGCGAGGTGGTCGCAACCATCTTTTCCGCACGGGGCCATTCTCACTCTACTCAGTTCTGTGGCATGTTCGAACACACGAGGCCTCGCTTTCGCATGCAAAGGTGCAGACCTTGGCCCGAACATCGTGGCCTACAAGCGTCCGTGCCTTGATACACGCAAGGCATGCCGGCTTGCCGCCTCGTTTTGCTCCTTGTGGCACTCGAAGAGGCTTTAACGCAAATACTTAACGCAAGCTGGTGATATCTGATCATGCTCAACATTTGTCTGCTCAAGCGAAAGCCGCAAGAGGAGAGGCGCCGGAAGCCAAGCACGTGTATCAGAGTAGACCGCATCGGGGCAACACCTGTTAGGACAAGCTGCTTTCGATTCAACTTCCAGGCTTTGCTTATCCGTAGCAGGTCTGCTCCCGACGTCACGTTCAGGTCAGCCATGGTTTGGAGATGCCGGCATTGGCTGCTGGCTGCGCTGCCGCTGCAATGCCACTTGTCTCTCATCGCCGCGACGTCGCTCATGCCGACACTTGAGCAACCCTGAGGTCCAGGGCTGTTCTTTGAGCTCAAAGCGAAGAGTGCTGGTCCAGCGGCATCTCGTCAGCATGAATCCTGCTGGCGGTTTCTTTTTTGAAGGTCTTGCTGGTTGTCTCAGGAGTGCTTCAAGGCGACTCCTGGGCATGGGCACAGCGTGCATGGAAGCTACGAAGCAGATGGGCCAAACGAGGGGGTCCTGGTTACCTTGACCAGCGGCTCTGGCAAGGACTGTAGCTCAATCAGGTTATCAGCCCAGCTCTTAGCCCTGCCGGATGCACACTCGTAGCCCGATGTAGGAACTCTTCCGAAATGCCGTGGGCCGAGCTGCAAAAGCTGGTGTGGACTGCCTGCCTTTATCCTTCCCGATGCCAGCCTGGCAGACAAGGCCAACCCGTCGGGGCGCTTCAGCATCGAGGTCATGCGAAGGGACAGCTGTTACGACAGCCTCACACCACGCCCGCTTGACTCTGTCAGGTGATGGAAGAGCTGCCACACAAGCTCTGTTTCGAGAGCTCCGTGGAGGAGAGCCAGATGGTGCATGGCCCCAGTGCACAAGCGCGACGGCATGGGTGGAGCGAAGGGTTGAACGGGTCAGAGGATGTCAAAGGCCTCAATCCATTCCAGGAGCTGTGCTTCTTTGCTCTGCAGCATGCTTTGTCGCTAGCCAAATCTCATTCAATGAACACGGTTCACAAGCGTAAGAGGTGGGGTCCAGTCAGGCTGCTTTCATCCTGCAAAGAGCCGCCTCGGCGTGAGACAACTTGTCCCCTACCCGCGGAATACAGAGTCTTACTCGAGACAAGGATGTGGATCCTACGCAACACAAGTGAAACTTGAAAGTACGTATACACAAGGAGCGAAGCTCCGGAAGTGAGAGACTGAGAAACAATTCCAGATGACGGTCTGGTGGGAACGTCCCAGAGGGAGTGGAGGGTGGGCAGAAGAAAGCGCTTTCGCTTGAGACCTCTATCAGGTCAGCTTCAACTTCCATGTGGATGAGCATGGAGACGGTGGGCTGCTTCACCGCGCGAGGCTTCGACGATATCGGTTGTCCTTCAGCTGAGGTACCGACCACCACGACAAGGAGCACATGGAGTATGTGACAAAAGAGCACACGGACAAGGTTGAGGAGCTGAGCTGATCCAGCTTTGCCCGGTAATGTCGGTGGTCGGGGTTCGGATAGTGCGTCTTGCTTGGGCTTAACTTGTTTGCGCCATGAGCGATGCCCTGCCTGTAGCAGGGTATATGTTGGGGCATGGTGTTTTTCACCGGACAATCGTATCAAGTGGTTCTGCCTGCGAGAGGTGTATCGTTTTGCTGTGGGCATTGAGGGCAGCCAGACACTAGTGTGAACTGCCTTGCGGATCCCTAAACTTCAAATCGGCATTCATCGCCACCAATTTTCGAGAGGCAGGATGTCGGGGTCGCCATGCAGCTATTCGCGTGTTCGACTCCTCTTTCCGCTCTCATGTTTCTTAACCGCCCCCATGCTCCTTCCTCCCCGAAGCGGAAAGGCGAAAGCTCTCGGCTCAGCTCCAAGGCCGAGGGTGAAGCAAAAGGGGATCCCAGCTTCCAAAAGGGGCCCGGGCCCGGGGCACTTCGCAGCATCTCCTTCTCCTCGCGCGATGCGACGATGCGACGAGACGACGAGACGACGAAGCGCAAGCGGATTTGGCTTCAGCAGCCGTGGCTGAGATTGGAGGGGTGCCCCCGACTCGTCGGGACAGGAGCTGGTCGCCAAGCTCGAGGCAAAAGCCAATGACATCCTCGACCAGCAGCAGTACGCCATCACCCGTGAGGCAGCTTCGACGATGCCCGTAGTTGCCTAACCAACATGCATCAAGCTGCTAAGGCAGTGCACCGAGAGACAGCTGAATCCACCAACGCACGCGTGATGTGGTGGACCCTTGCAGAAGTGGCCGCCAGTCTTGAATATTGAGACCCTGCGACTGAAAGCTGGGTTCCCTCGGAGTAGAGCAGCTGATGTTGGTCACACTGCGAGTGATATGCACAGTGCCGAAAGCAAAAATTCTTCTGCTGACTCATAACTGGTAACCTTGTGAGAAAGCCCAGAGACAGCACTCGACTGAGGCTGTCCTGATCAGCCTGGCTGCGTTTCAGGTGTACTACCTCCGGTCGTACTTTGAGGTGAAGCAGATAGTGTAGCACGGAACTTGCTTTTGCAAAGTGCGCAGACCGTCCGTACATCTGCTTGCAAGAGGCAGGCACCTTTGCAGGGTCTGGATCTCTGACAGAGACGACTCGAAAACTGGCATCCGTGCCTTCACCTAGACCCAGACCTAAAGTGGAAGCGCTAACACAGTGCATGGGCACGAGCTAACAGTACGTCCTAGAGAACGTGCTCGAGAAGCTCCCTGATGCCCAGGCTCTCTATAGGATTATCTATAGACTAAGTCAGTAAGTGTTTCAGACTGAACCATGTATCGCCTGAGGCCTGGATGTGTCTGCCAGTACCTACACGGCTGTGATCCGCATGTGGAGTCAAAAGCCTGCGCAGAATTTCAAGAGACTTCATCTTGGCTGACACGAGTTGCAGCGGGCACAAGATCAGCACGTCACCCGAGGCATCGACACCATGCTCGACGAGCTGCAAAGATGCCCGGGGCTGGACTGATTGACGCCCATGTTGCCACTCTCTCTCTCTCTCTCTGCGTCTCTGTGCTTCACACCCCATATTGACGCCGCAGCCCCTATAGAGCCTGGCAAGGCAGTGCATGAACAGATTTGGTTACGACTTCCATTGTCAGAACCGTGACGCAGCCCAGCATCATCTACTCGCCGATGCGTGGAGTTGGCAAGCAGAGCTTCAGCCCACAACTCGCGAGTAGTACAGCTTCTTCATGACGGATGTAGCCGCTGACATGTGACATATGGCATGCAATGCGGCGCGAAGTGTGCATCAATGCCTGCAACAACTCGAACTGGCTCTGTTTTATGTCGCTGGGCAGGCAATTCGCAGCAGAGGTAACCCTCCAGTCAGAGAGAGGGAGAGAGAGGGAGGTTACCACACCATGGTGGGGAAATACCCGGAACCAAACTCAGCAGACGCTTTCGTTCCCTGCGCTGAGCCTGCTGAGGAAAATTCTCCAGGGGGGGCGAGGACACCTCGCCAATGATCCGCGGGGGTGCCGGGGGGGGGGGGGGTTGCCCAGGACGCTGTCACCTTCCTTAACCCCCGTAGAGAGAGAGGGAGACCCAAAAGCCGGCCACTTAGTAAATCCAGAAGTGGTCTAGCGGGGCACGTGCCTGCGGGTCATGCGTGACCCCTAAGCCCGGCAGAAAGAAAGAGAGAGAGAGTGAGAAAGGGGGAACCCTTTCACCCTAGCCCGGCGAGAGGGAGAGAGAGAAGAAAAATGGCAATAAGGTGAGTAGTCAAGTTGTGCATTGCCAGCATTTCTTGCCCTTATGCTGTTGGAAGGTGTTGTTCGGAAACAAAGCCACCCACGAACGTCACGTGAGCAGGACATCATGCTTACCTAGAATCCGCAATCAAACCGGATGCACCACTGTACTCTCACTTCTAGCAACCTTCATCGGTATTCTCTACTGTAATTGTGTTCCGCTACGAACAAGGTGTATTCCCGTTGCTGATGGATGCTATTGAAACAAAGCATCCGGTGCCGAGGGCTTGCTTGCAACATTTTCGTCCCACAGCAGTCGGGGGCGCAGACGGGGTAAAGCGCCTACACAATAGCCCTGGCGAAAGAAAGAGAGAATTGCACGGCTCAAGTGCTGCACCCTTTGCTCGGGGGCCTGTGCCGCCTCCTTTCATCGGGGGGGAGACGCAACGGTTGACGTCATGTCAAAAAGAAAGCGCAAAGCGGAGAAGAAAGCCAAGAAAACCAGCAAGCGCAGGGGGAAAGGCAGCAGACCAGAGGAGACAGACAAAGACGGAGGCGACCCTGCTGGAGCGCACGAGCCACAATCACAGCCTGCCCAGTGTTCCAACACAGTGGGGGGGGGGCAGCCCTCAAGTTGTTCTTGCCGTTGAGGGGACTAAAGAAGCCGTGCGTCAAGTGCAAATAACGCGCAGTGAGCCGGCGAACCTACTTGACTTCAGGTTTTCAGTGGATTATTTGGTTGGGAGGAATAGCCTGCACTGATCCGCTTTCCTTCCCGCTGTGTTTCCGTACATGTGCATGTACAGCAAAAGTTTTGGGCGAAATGCACAGTAAGGAGACCTGTCTCGTTGTTTGTTAGTTAATCTTTTTGGGTACCGTGTCCCGCTCAGCTGTTGTTAAAGGCAGAGGACGACTGCATACCCGGGGGATGTGTCCGTCGAGGGTCTAAGGAATGCCCTCGATGGATGGAAGGAAGGAAGAGTTGCATGATGTGCCCTTGAAAGCCGCTTCGTTCCGTGAGCTAAATTTCGGCACCACGTGGACAAAGGGAAACCCATCGAATCAACCTGAGGGGCCTCTGTTGGTTTGTGGTCATCAAGCAACACAGGAATTGGCGCCGAAATTAGCTTCGCAACTTGAAGCTGTAGTCTGCTGTTGCTTCGAAGTTACCCTGCAATGCGGGTATCGTCCGTGCTCGGCAGGAGATGCAGGAGGGAAAACAACCTTCGATGTGTCCTCAGCCACTAGGGCCTCCAAATGGATGGGTGAATCGGGCAACTCGGACTCCTGACCCCAAAGAATTGTAAGGTCAGGCAAGGGACATCCAATGCTTGTGCGTTGCCTTGTTGATTGTACATTCTTTGACTTAGTGCTTGGTTCCTTGGGCATATCCTTGCACAAACATTTCATCTGAAGCCTTTGTCTGTGAGAGTGTACATTCAACATGGCTCGACATCGTATTCTTGAAGGCTTATTAACTTAGCCCCGAATAGCGAATAGCCGGCGCGAGTGGGCTTGATGCCCGCGGGACCTGACCGTCTCCTATGCCCTCGAGAGAACCATGGTGAACCCTCTTACATTTCAAGTGTTTCCTGAGGCAATCTGGTTACACTCTCTGTAGTGGCACGCACAAGAGGTTCGGGCACGTGACCCTGGGGCAGGTCTCCCCGGTTGTCCCAAGCCCTGGCGACAGAAAGAGAGAGAGCTCAGCCGTGCGTCGAGCTTGAAGGACAGGGTCACGAGGCGGAGTCGGGGGCCACCTGCTTTGTCTCCCCAAACCCAAACGCCCATCAAGCAGGCAAGCAAGTTTAGCTGCACACGAAGACGGACGGGTTACAAGAGCTTCAACCCTAACTGCAACATGCGAATGCACGTTCTCAGTGCTGCCAAGGATGGCCCCAGCATCAGCGCCCTGCAGGTATCTGCAAAGTCCCTTCGGACAGCAATGCAACAGGGTCTGCTGGAGGCCAGGGGCCCACACTGTCTGCAGCGCAGGGTCGAAACCTGATCCTTCCCAGGTCTTCTGCCGATTTGTAAGCCACCCGGTCGCTGGACACAATCTGACGGGGGCCATTTGGAAATTGGCCCATCTTGCACCGAAGGGAAATGCCAAAGCATGTGCAGTCATCAGCTGCCTCGCTGAATGATGTGTGCAGAGTCTTGCCTTGCATTGTCTTGGAACCGATCACCACTTGAGCTTGCATGTGTTGAGGTGCTCGCCTTCGTCATCGACGCTGCTGCGTGCGAGAAGCTGCTGTTCTCGCTTTGGGGCACATGGCACACTCCGATCTCGTGCCGAGGACATCAGGAGCCTCCAAAATGCATCGAAAAGGATCCCTGTGATTTTCTCGGAAATCGTCAGGATACGAGACTGTCTCTCCGATGGCCAAGGGCGTGTTCGTGCCTCTGCTGCCTGGGCATTGTCTCAGCTGACGGAGCAGGGAGCAGCTTTGTCTTAAAACAGCCACAAAAGACCCACAGCACGTGTCTCAGCTTGTCTCTCGAGCTTGCACTTTCGACTTAGCTGCACTCCGCTCGTCACCAAGGATTTGGAAACACTCCGCGCGACAATGATCTTGCTTGGTGACGAATCCATTGATGCCTGCAGAGCCGCAGTTCAATGCATTGCTGCAGTTGCGCGACAAGGGGACGATACCGTCACTCGCCAGCTCACCGAACTTCTTGGAAGCGGATGTGCGACAACCCGCTGGGCAGCACTGGAGACGCTGTCCCGCATCACGCTTAAGGGCGATCCGGCCGTGGTTGCCAGCCTCGTCCCATGCCTTGAAGATCCCGACCCGGAGATCCGTACGTCAGCAGTTGATGCACTGCGGCGGGTTTCGAGCTTAGACGTCCGATCTTCGTGTGAAGATAGGAGGCCGTACCCGATGTGTGCATGCGTAAGGTAGCCATTCACGGTGACCCGGTGGCAGTCCAGGGCGCATTGCAGCGCTTGGACCACCGAGATGGCTCAATACGAGCTGCCGCGTTGCGGACTATGTCGTGGGTGGCCAAAGTTGGCGATGCGGTGGCCATCACCAAGGCTCTGGCAATTTACCTGCGATTTGTTTCGTTTCAATATTCATCGTGCCTCAGGCCAGAGGTTGCCTGGATGATGGAGTGTCGAACGTTCGTGCTGCTGCTGTTGAGACGCTGGCAAAGCTGACGCCATCCAAGGGTGACGTCGAGGCAACCCGAAGGTTGCAGCAGCGTGTCGTTTTGCGGAAAGAGGAATGGCTCAAAAGAAGGTCATCTCCTGCGTGGTTGCGCGCTTGGAAGACGGCGAGTCTTTCGTTCGCACTGCCGCAATGGAAAGCCTGGTGAAGGACAGCTGGCTGCTCTTTCGACCACTTTCAAAAGCAGGGTGCACATTGATCGGAGCCGTCGGAGGTAGCTGACGAGGGTGACCTGACAGCTATGCCAGCGCTCTTGTCTCTGCTGGAGCATCAGGACAGTAGTGGTCTTCCCCTCATCTCCCCTGGGTCACGATCGAAGTGAGTGGGCCAGGACGGGCGTGTTCGGTTGGCAGCAGTCGAAGCCCTCGGGTGCCTGCACTGAACCTGTTCATCAGTGTTCTCCAGCCCAGCGTTTTTCGACGACTCTTCCATTTTGGACCGAGGCAGCTGTCCCCGAAAGGGGATGAAGCCGTTCTTGCTGCCATCTCAGAGCTACTGGAAGACCGCCACACCGGCGTCTGCTGCACGGCTGTTCAGGCACAGAGCTTGAGAGTCTGGCAATTCCCTTGGAGTGTCTTGACTTTCATAGCAGGTCTTGGCACACTTGTCCGGCAAGAGCGAGGAGGCTTGTGCGGCCATACGTGCAAGACTTGAGGATGTTGCAGGAGAGGCTCTGCGAGCTGCTGCTGCCTATGCTTTGGGTGACCAGTTGGACCTCAAACAGGAGATCCAACTGAGCTGATACAGGAATCTGGCAGCCTGCCGGGAGCCAATCGTGGACCCACTGCAAACCTTTCAAGCTGCAACAAGGGCATCCGCGACATGGACCTTCCTAGTCGAGGCAAAAATTACGTCCTTTTTGCCTGTGCTGGCACTGGCAAGGCATGTACAGACTGTACAGGCAGGTTTTTACTCAACGCTGCTGACCCATTCTCGATTCGCCATCTCGTTCTTGAGTGTCCAGCTGCGGGGTGTTGCGTTGTCGATGCGGCTCATGTGAATTCATGTCTGCAAAGCCAGCTGCTGCCAGCTTCGGAGACCCGAGGCCTTGGCACATTTCAGGCAGCAAAGGCGAAGAATGCAATCGTCGCTTCGGCGCAGTTGTCCGCTACTTGTAGCGCAGCGCAGAGCTTGGCAGCTGTGTCGTGTCTGCCAGGAGCGCCTGAATCAAAACCAGAATCTCTCCGGGCTTCTGCAGCATCCCCGGCACGTGTGAAAGCTGTGACTTGCACCGAAGTGCTTCAAGCCAGTCAGGCCATGTGCTCGACATATCTACATGACGACCGAGATGTCGATTAATGCTTATTACAGGGGAGGGTATAACTGTATAACTCTCGCATTTTTTGCGTGTTTTGCGCGTCTTTCAGCATCCACCTTCGGGTTACCAAGCGGACACCGGCCTGGCAGGCATGCAAACAGCAACCGTCTCAGCATCCACGCTGGGGTTCCGGTGGTGCGGAATAGCAGGATTTTCTGCAGTTAGAGACTTTCCTTTATCAGCTGTTGTATTCAAAAAGAAGTCTGGGTGATTGTGTTTGGTCGGGAATCAACCACTAAGCGCTTCGCTGGGTTGCGGATGTTGGGCCAGCGGCAGGCTTCCGGAGTCAAAGCTCGGTGCGCGGATCTCGCATGTATCGCGACCGTTCTTCGAAGATGGGTGCGCGTATAGCTTGTCTCTACATTGCTTCGGAGATCTTCGGCTGCAGCTGCAGCAATGCAAGAACAGATGATTCGCTTGCAAATCGCACCAGAGCTTTCGTTAAGTTTCGACGTTTCCGGCGACGATAAAACAATCCAGCGTCTCCCTGGGGATTACGGCTTGTGGGATGTGTATTGCGGCGCTGATGTGTGATTCCTTCAAGCAGCGTCCACACTGGGGTGATGCACATTTCCACGCCCTGACATGTGCTTAACCACCCCCTCCAAGTATCAGATCAAAGTCTTCAAAGTGGCTCCCTTAGGCTTCCGGGCACTCCGTTTGCAAGCTGCTTGGCTGCAGAACTGCAAGCTCTTCCGTGTGTGAAACAGAGAGCCACAGAGAGAAATCCTTGCAAACATGCAAGCAAGAGAGAGGGAGAGAGAGAGAGAGAGCCTAGGTGCAGAGATGCGTGTCGAAATGGCTGCATGGCCTGTTGAGCAACCTGTAAACAAAAAGTCTCACACCACACTCGGACAACGGCGTAGCGCACGCGCGCAGGGGCAGTAGGGCCAGTAGGGGCCAACCCTACGTCCCAACACGCCATGCAAGCAAGCAAGCAAGGGAGGGAGGGAGGGGGAGGGAGAGAGAGCGAGAGAGAAGAGAAGGAGAGAGAGAGAGAGAGAGAGAGAGAGAGAGTGAGAGAAAAAGATGCCTGCCTCCGGCGTAGCGACTCCGAAACTCCACAGTTTGCTAAGCTTGTGCCGAGACCCATGCATGTTTGTCACACTTGATGATACCCGGACCGTTGTGAACTGGTCTTAGATGTGTATTCTCAGCCTTTTCCTTTGTTACTGGAGTGCGGCACACAGGGCTTTCTGTGAGACCCCGGCAGCCAGCATTCGGGTCATGAGCAGTACTGTGTAACTCGTACCGTAACCTCTGTAGTGTACCAACTTGTCTCAAGCAACTTTCGTTCGTAATACCGTGCACACCCTCAACAGACGGGCTGCTCCCGTGGGGAAAGAGAGAGAGAGAGAGAGAGAGAGAGAGAGAGAGAGCCTTCGGGCGCGAGGAGCGCTTGCGAGCTCCTTTGTCCGATTGCAAGCAAGAGAGAGACAGATGCCAAACGTCTTCGTCAGTCATTTCGCATGTGCTTTCCCAACGGGGGCCCAGCCACTGGCCTCTGAAGAACAGAGGCACAAAATCTTCTGTACAGTCCGAGCCTATCCATGCCAAATAATGGATGGGGCATCGCGCCCGCGCGGGGGCGGGAGGACTGCTCCCGCTCCTAGCCCCTAGCAAAGCAAAGAGAGATGCGGACGCATTATGCAAGCAAGAGAGAGAGCCGAGCCCCCTTGGGGAAAATCCCTAGGTGTGGAAGTAGTCTCACCTGCCAAGAGCCGCAGGTACGCGAACCTTCGCGCAGAGGGAGGGCCCGGTGGCTGCCCTTTCCTCTTATCTCTTAGCGAGCGAGAAGGTGGGGGCCTAGGCCCGGGTCTGCTCGCAGACTCAACCCCAGCAGCGAGCGAGCGAGCGAGACAGGGGCAACCCTCTGCCACAGCCCTGCCGAAAGAAAGAGAGACTGATCCTGTTTCATCCCGACTGGAACAGTCAGCACAATTCTCCGGGCTGTGCTGAAGAAGAGGGAGAGAGAGAGCGAGAGAGTGAGTGAGTACTTTGGAATTACCGTTATTGAGCGCCACGAGATGAGGCCGGGATGCGCGCGAGTGTCCAGGGTCGGGTCGGGTCCCTGACAGACGAACGCCACCGGCTGAACCGACATTGGCGCCGAATAGCCTTCCACCGAGCCCCAAAGTTTCCTCTTTTACGTCCGTTGCTGCCGATCTCTCCCCGAAGCAAGGAAGGAATGGAGAGTGAGCGTGTGAGTGCTGCCGGCTCTCAAAGTCGGAGCAAAGCAAAGACAGACAGAGTGCGTTTGTGTGTGTGTGTGTGTGTGTGTGTCTGCACGTGCGCTCTCTACCTGCGATATGAGTACATGTCTGCTTTCTCTCGAGCGACTAACAGTCAGGATCTACCTGCATGCAGCACATTGCTTGTGTGGTGGCCGCTTGACGCTCCTGCTCAGAATCGTTGGCGCCACGTCAGGGCAGCCCCATTGGGAGTCGACATGCCGCATGAGCATGCGACTCTATTCACCCTAGTCTGGACGGTCCTGGAATCATGTCCGGCAGCAGTGCAGCTCTGGGCCACTACCGTGGCATCGTGCGGGGCTGAGACTGTGAGTCATCTTCACATGACGCAACACTGGATCACGTAAGACCTGGAGCTTCTGCCTAGAAAGGTGATGCAGTCTGTCAGTCAAAAGTTTGAGATCAACTGCCCGATTGCGCAGCATTTGTCTCGCTCCGTTCTGGAGACTCCACCGCTGTAGCGACCTTGCCTGTGCAATGCCTTCGAAAGCGAAGGTGGCGATCGCTTCGAGTGCCGCATCGGCCATGCTCCTTGCTCCTGGCTTTGTGACAACTCCAGCGGTGCCGAGGGCCCTGGAACAAAGGAGTGCCACCGGTGCGGCTGCCCCTCAGATCGGTGGCGCTCAAAGCCAAAGTGCACCTTGGGGCAAGGCTGCACTGGCAACTGGGCTTCTGCTTGGCTCCGTACAGATGTCGGGGCGAAGGCAGGCCCGAAAGGCCAGGGCCAGAGTTGCTGCTTCAGCGGCGAAGGTCGACACGGTCGGGATCATTGGTTGCTCCGGTGCTGTGGGAAAGGAGATGCTGGAATGCCTCGAGAATCGAAAATTCCCCACGGACAAAGTAAGGCTTTTCGGCAACAGCTCTGCTGGAACAAAGGTTTCTTCCTCTTCCTTTGGCGAGATTACGGTGGAGAAGTTTTCACTTGAAGCCGCGCAAGAGTGTGACATTTGCCTCATGGCCGTGTCGGGCGATTTCTCTCTGGAATGGGGGCCCAAGAGATCTGTCAGCATTTATGCAGATGCGTAGTTTCAAGTTGCTGGGTTAAGGCCTCAAACCGCATGAAGATGCGCCTTTGATCTCGGCATGCACGCTTTGTGGATGTGCATGGCATAGAGTTGGCGGATTGTTTTCACGGCGCGGCATGCAAAAACGAGGATTGCTGGTGGACCCAAGAACACACAGGTCATTGACAACTCATCTGCATGGAGGTACGACAAGGACTGACTGACTGAGAGAAGCTGTTCTTGCATCTTGACCTCGTGTCTGAAACATACAGGACAAGCCACTGGTGATTCCGGAGATCAACGGAAAGGGCCAGGTGGATGCGCCGCTCATCGCCAATCCGAACTGCACAACCGCGGTGGGTGCCATGGCGCTGTGGCCCATCCATCAGAAGTACAAGTTGAAGAAGGCTGGCGTTCATTGTGATCGAAAGCCAGGATGATGTCATTGTCATAACATGGTGTCCGAGAGAGAGAGAGAGAGAGAGAGAGAGAGAGAGAGAGAGAGAGAGAGAGAGAGAGAGAGAGAGAGAGAGAGAGAGAGAGAGAGAGAGAGAGAGAGAGAGAGGAGAGAGAGAGAGAGAGAGAGAGAGAGTGAGAGTGGTCGGGGGCTTAGCTGAGAGTTGTAAGTCCGGGGGAGTACAGCACAACGACGAGGCCTGGGGGTTGTTAGTTAGTGTAACGGGAGCGGGGGATTTGAAGGTGCAAATCGGGGCCTCGCCGAAACCGGACAGTTTCACAAAAAGACGTCAGACCGGTGCGCGCGCGCGAGGGCCGCTGCAGCCCTTTGACCGAGTGCGAGCAAGAGAGAGAGAGAGAGAGAGAGAAGGTCTATGGGGCGGGTTGGGGGTTAGCGTAAAGGGGGGTTTGTGCAGGTCAGCCGGTGCATATCCCCTTGGAGTTTTTATCTTTTCTCACCGCCCGAAAACCCCGGTGCGCGAAATCGCGCGGGGGGGAGGGTGTTCGTGCCCGACCCTCCTGGCCGAGCTGAAGAAGAGAGAGAAGGTGAATCACGGAATGTCATAGCTGCAAGGAAGAGCAACAGAAGCTTGTGAGGTGCTGATGTCGACCTACCAGGCGGCCAGCGGTGCCGGAGCTCCTGGCATGGCCGAGCTGGAGGATGGTGTCACAGCGGCATTGAAGGGGGGTTCTCGAGCTGCGTCTAGAGCCTAGAGTCTAGACAGCGTGAGGGTTGTGCCAAACTGAGGCCTCGCGACGTGGGTGAAGGATGGAGCTGTACCAGAGCCCAAGTTCTTTGCCCACCAGTTGCCCTTCAACGCCCGTGGCTTGGAACGTCACTGCGAAGCACCTGTCTCCTCGGAGATTTCTTGCCAGTGATTTCCAGGTCATTCCTCAGATCGACAAGTTCCAAGAGAACGGCTACACCAAGGAAGAGATGAAGGCAGCCGGGAGTGATCGCAGCAGTTGCGAGTGGAAGCTGCCTAAGCTTAGACGGATGGCGTGTTCCCTGAAACAAGGTCACTTGGGAGCTGCAGAAGATCTTCGGCTTGGACGACGATGTGAAGGTTTCCTGCACTGCCGTTCGAGTCCCGACGCTCAGGGCACACTCCGAGACCATCGTTGTGGAGACCGAGGAGCCCATTAGTCCTGATGATGTCCGCAAGTTGCTCGAGTCTTCTGAGGGTGTCAAGGTCGTAGATGACCCGGAGAGCTTGAAGTACCCCATGCCACTGAGCCCTTGCTGCTTCGAAGTACAGTTTTCGATTTTTTAAAGCTTGAGTATGGGGCTCTGTGTCGGTAGTGTTTGGAATGACAGTGTGGGAAAGTAGCGAATTTCTCTGTTTACCTCACGGCCAACTGTCTGCAAGCCACTTCTTTACAACAAGTGATTCGCCGATGCTCGTGGCTATAATCCTTACCCTGTAGCTGTAGCTGTCTGTCAAAACAGCAGTGGTAACCTGGTAACCCTAGGGGCCAACAGCGCTATAGCAGCACGAAGCATAACTATGACACTGTATGATGTGGCACCAGTGGGACAATATCTCTGAAGGGCAAAAGAAAAGAAGCAAGGAACGCAACTGGCCACTACGATGTGGAAGTCGGCCGCATCCGGCAGAGCATCGTATTTGGGGACCACGGCATCGAGTTCTTCGTTTCTGGTGACCAGCTCCTCCGAGGAGCAGCACTGAATGCAGTCATCATCGCTGAGGACGCAGTCAAAGCGCGTTGAGGCTGAAATCTCTTTATCAAGAGGGAATGGTCGGCCCATGATTGTGGCCGGTACTTTCTCGGAAGTTTTGCATCCCTGCATTAGGGAGCAGTGCGGATACCAAGGCCTGCTAGCATAGGCCTACTAATCTCTTGCACGCTTGCCTCTGCAGTCCACCGCAGGCTGCTGGCCAGCTAATTTTGAGTTTCGCCAGCTCAAGAAAAAGCAGCGCATCCTGTCAGAACTGTGCAACCTTCCATCGAGCTCTTCGGAAACGCGTTTCGGGCCTGATCGTTTGGCAGCTGAGGCCAATGATGCCGATGTGTGAGGCCGGAGCTTAGGGTTCTGCTGCCGATGTCGGCTCGTGAGGAAGAAGCGGGTCAGGGTAGCCGGAGCGGCTCTAAATGTGGCCGCTCGAGTGAACTAACAAAAGCCAAGGAGTGGCGAGAGGAAAAGGGTATATCGTGAACTGACCGCTACTTCGGGGGTCTGGCTCTAGGATTTCTTGAGATTCCTTGGCATTGAGATTGACGACTAAGATGCGCTCTACGCCGACATCTCCGAGTCCTCTGCAGCTGCTTCGAAATGGGTCGCGCCTGCAATCCGTTTGAGAAATGACCGGACCATAATTCGAAAAGTTGAAGCGTGCATGTCACTGTGTGTAATACGTGTTGGCGCGCAAGCGATTGCTAAGTTTCTCTGGCTGCCAGGACCCACTACAGAGACCGAAGCCCAATGCCGAGGTCCGCATCTTGCGAACTGTGACAAAGATGCAAGCCCGTGCCAAACAACGACATCAGCATAATTTTGAGGCCGATATCAGCCAAGCCTCACGTGAACAAGATGTGGGCACGGCCACGTGAGCCTGCAAGACGTTCGGGAAATGGGGAGAGCCTGAAGGGTCCTTGAGGCGAGAGGAACGCCTCAAGAAACTCAGAGGTACACGAGCAAAGGGCCCACCCCGGACGAAGACCAAAGCCGCGCAGATGAATTGGGGCTCAGAAGTTCTCTTGGACTGCCGAGTGCTTCGCAATGCGAGGTCTGAAGCTGAACCGCTCACAGGAGGCAGCCCTTCGGCTGGTTCTTGAAAGGCAGCTTTTTTTGACTTGTTCCTGTCAGCTCCCTGCTTTCAAGGGCGGTGTTCAGTTCATGCTGCCATTGCGGGAGGCGCAGGCGATTCAGTCTTGTCCAGGGACCACCAGGCTGGAGTGTCTGAGTCATCGAAGTGCAGCGGCATCTTCTCGTGCCTTGCGGCAGGCACCGGCAAGACGACGACCGCAGTGTCCATCATCTGTGGGTGGCTGAGGACGCGGATGCAGAGCAGGAAGCACACTAGCTTGGCATGCATATCGAACTTGAAGGACGCGAAGAGGCCCAGTTTTGGCAAGCGCTTTCAGCAATCGCGGCACGGACAACTTGGCGGAGGCATCGGGGGATCCCTCCGATTTGCATCTGCACGAGTAATAGCCTTTTGAGCTGCCGGAAAAGCGCTTTTGCCTCGAGCGCAGGTGTTGCACAACCTGGGAGTGCGGGTTTTGAGGCTTGCTGAGCCGTTTGACTGTGCACGGGTCATTTGACGTGTCCTCAGGGCATCCATCCTTGCTGAATCATATTAACTGGAAGGAATTGAACATGGACTTGGTTCAACTGTTTGCATCTTCCTAGTGTTTCCAGGTGAAGGCCTGTTTTGTCTCGAATCTGCCAGAGACATGTCTCCCTCCCAAGTTTCACAGGGTGGGCCTGTGTCCTCAAGACCGACCGTACTCGTCTTGAGCCTACTTTGCACGGTGCTGCTGCAGGGTGAGGTGGTGCAGCTTGCAGTTCCCCCCTGAAAGGTTCGAGACGCGCCTGCGGGAGTGTGGCAAGCAGCTGCGAGCTTGGTGATGGTGTTGGGGTACGTGTTGCGGTTCCCTGAGAGGGTCTTCCACTATCACCCAGGCGCGGTGATGCAGGAATGCGCCATGCTCCCGACTCGGCCAGGGTGTTTTTCGGAGACAAGCTGACTTGCAAGCCTGCTCGCTTCATGCGGAGGTCATGGAAACTATAGATGCCGTGGCCTGAAGCCACTAAACTCGTGTGTTTGAGCATTGCTCACGTGTACGCGTGATTCTTCTGTCATCTGTCTGTGTGAAGAACGCTGGCCCAAGTCGGTGTGTGTCTGTGTGTGCGTGTTTTTTGAGCTTGGCCCCACAGTCCAAACTTAGCCAAACGGGTCCTAGATCTGCTAATGCGGCATTATGAGGCTTGAGATCCTGCAGATAAGATTGTGGCCTGTATGAGTTGAACAACGCAGTTGTAAATCCACACGGTCGGATGGACTGTCAGGGCCTGACAGGCTACCTCGAATGGCTTGGGACCCCTTCGCCGACCCAGCCGATGACATCGAGTCCTTCTGTCCGAAGGACATGGACTACATTCAAGCCTATGCATTGTAGCCTACAATTGTAGCCATTGTAGCCTCACAGACGACGGAGCTTATCTTAAAAATTCCGAGCAGCTCTTGCTGGGTTCGGTGGAGATCCGAATCTGAAGTGCTATGCTACAACTCGTTCGGCTACGTTTCTCTGCATCATGGCTCTTTGCAAGTGGCTGGCGCAGGACACTACGAAGCAGTTTCCTTCCGGCGTAGACTCCGAAGATCTGTGCAGTGGGCAGCTGCTCCGCTAGAGCAGTTGCAGCTGTAGCGTGCAAGCGCAGTCCGCGCCTCCTTCGCTACCGCATTCCACCCTAAGGCTGGACTTGGTAGCCGATCTTCCGAGTGATGATGACAAGCCGGAGCCAGAATTCCATTGGATCGAGTCTTGGCAAGGAGTCGAAGTGGGAATTTAGCTTGTCTTGTAGCCATGACAGGAAGAGCTTGCGAAGACGTACTATAAGTTACCGGCAGAGAGAGAGAGAGAGAGAGAGAGAGAGAGAGAGAGAGTGCCTGTCCTTTTTACACGGACAGAGCCGCGGTCAGCAACTTTCCATCAAACCCCCTCCGCAACAGTCGGGGGCGCATATGCGCGCGGTGTAGGGGGTCAATCCCCTACACCCTAACCCTGGCGAAAGAAAGAGAGAGAGAGACCTTGGTCAGTGCGGCAGACACTCCTGGGGAAGCTGCTGATGCGCGGGACCTTCACCCTGTAATTTTTGAGGGAAAGGGGGAGGGACCTTCACCTTCGGCGCCTTCAGACCGCCTGAAGAGCCGGAAGCGCAGACTGGAGGGGAACTTCTGAAGAGCCAAACTGGGAGGACGAGACGGCAGCGTGGCGAAACAACTTCTCAGTGCCACAGACACCCGAACTCCTTGCTGATGATGGGGACATCAACGTGGGGGGAAGCCAGCTACCTGACTGGCCTGTTTCTGCCGCCTTCGGGCACATGTCTGTGCAGAAGCTCCAGGAGGTATGGAAGATACCAACGGCGGCAAAGACTGAAGATGCAAATGGGGAGGAAGACGCAACGGAGGAGGACAGTGTCGTACAAAGAGTCATCATGGAGCTCGACGAGGACGTGGGGGAAGTCGCGGTACAAGTAGAAGACGAGGAACCGCAAATCCAACAGATTCGCGCCTACCGAGCGAGACAAGCATGGATGGCTGGCCGAAAAAGTCGGAGCGGAAGACGATGACAGTGAGAAGCGACAGCAAGTCGCACCGGGCCAGAAGCATGCAGATAGAGCTACCCGGGGGAACAAAGACGCCGCCAAGCACAACAAGCCATGGCTCGGGCGGGGGCAACCTGCGTCTACTACGTCCTTGTCCCAGATGGTCTGCAGCTGGCCCGTCGCGAAGATGCCATGGCAGGGGCCGGACGGACACACCCGCGGGGGCGAGACCAGACAAACCGCCCTTTGCCCAGACGTCGACACGGATGCAGTGAGAGAGGGAGTAGCACCAAGTAAACACCTTGGGCATGATGCAACCTGCTTGCCGGGGGAGTGATGCCGCCAAACAATGTTATGTGTTATTCTCTTTTTCTCGCTACTGGCTGTTGCTTCTAGTTTGCAGGTACCGGCACTCCAGACCCAAAGCAAGCCCGCACGCCTTGTCGGACTCTAACGAGCCTGCACCCTTGCTTTAGGAGCCGTAGACCGAGCAATGTGAAAGTCAAACTACTGCACCTGTTCACCGCCTTTGCAAACCTTTGGGGGGCTTCTGTTCAGCTGGGGAATGGTGCCCTCGTTTGCTGCAGCATATTTCCACGCTTCTGTTGGTATTCAGTTGTAGCTAAGCTGCCAGAAGCCTTCACTTTTGTCGAGTAGAGGGAAACCGGTTGCTGCAGGGGCTAAGGATAATGCCTTTTGGAGGGCGCGGTGATGAGGCCGGGATGCGCGATAAAGTTCAGGGTCGGGGGATTGCAGCAACCGGCAACAACCTTCCGTACAGACCTCAGGGTTGAACATCTCGCCGTGGGACCCCCGCCTCATCTGCTTGTGAGCAAAGACAGACCTCGAACTCGGTGCGCATTCGTGCGGGGGGAGGGGGGGTGGGCGTGAGCGCGCTCTCCTAGTCCGCATGCCAGGAAGCGAGAGAGAGAGAGAGAGGTCCTGCGGAAGGGGCAATAGCGCTATCAGTGACGCTTAGCGGAGGTGCGCTCCAACGAGACCTTCACCACCACTCCGGGAGGAGCACCACAAGCACACTCGAGCCGAGGCGAAGAGCTCCTACACGCTCTGTCCACCTGGACGCTAGGGATGCCGCCCCAAAGTATAGCCACACCCACTTTCCACCCCTACAACACAGCCATGCAGTCCCGCAGTCTAGACTACCTCTGGCAGAAAGGCTACCGAGCTGAGGAAGGAGGAGTCCATGTGTGCAGGCACCAAGCATCCTCAGACCATGACGCCGTCTGGGCCATCGTAGCCTTTGCTCCAGAGCCCCAACATCAACGCACACAATGGGGACCCCGCAGGCTTGCGGGGGACTTCCAGTCCACCCTCGACCGCAACCCCCCCACCACCTGCGGGGATCCACTCCACGACTTGCGCCTGCTCGCGCAGGCTCTCACAGTGCCAGGGGGGGGAGCCGACCGGTTCCACGAGAGCCCACAACTGCGAGCACAGCGACGAGCAGCCCACAAGCTGCCCCAAGGGGGAGCCGCAGCCCGCGCAGCGTGGAAAAGCATCAGCCGAGCACGCAAGCAAGAGCAGCGAGCCTGGCAGTCGAGCACCATCCACAAAGCAAGCCAAATGGACTGGAGAGCAAAACGATCCTTGGACCAGATGGGGGGGCGCTCGGGGTGGGAACACCACCTCCTCGACGACATCCACTGGCAACACAAGCTTATCACCCATTTTCGCAGCATCTTCCACAAAGTCCCTCAGCACACCACAGCCCACCACCTTGCAGCCATTCGCACAGCCCTCACCATTGCCTGCAAACACCACAAGTGGAGGCCCTTCGGCGAAGAAGAGTTGCTCGAGGCGACAACCACCTGGCACCGAGGCAAATCCACAGGACCTGACGGCATCTCACTGGAGGCGCTCAAGGTGCTGCTCCAAGACCCCGAGTGGGGCACACGCCTGACGTACCTCTTCAACGACTTCCTCTATCGGGGGGCCCTCCCCCCCCAGGCCCTTGAGGGGGTTACAGTGCTGCTTCCGAAAACGTTGGGGGCACCCACTACATGGGGAGACACGCGGCCCAAAACATTGTCTTCGGCCGTTCTCAAGTGGTTTGCCCAGCTCCTTCTCGGACGAGGGGGGCGCCAACTCCAAGAGGGGGACACCTACCAGTGGGCCAGACGAGGCAGACAAGGCACAGAGCTCCTGGTCGTGCTACGGAGGGTTATGCGCATGGCTCGGGACTGGAAAGTCCCCACCTGGATTGTGAAACTAGACATCCGCAAGGCGTTTGACTCTATATGGCAAGAATCCATGGGAATGCTCGTCGCCAAACGCGTCGGCAAACTCATGCAGAATGGGGGAGTAGCCATGGGGGGGCAACCCTGGGAAGCCAGAGCATGGCTCAGCCTTCTCGAGGCCCGAGAACTCCGAGTTGCGATCAACGATATCCTCACCACCATCCCCCAAAGTAATGGGGTGCGCCAGGGGTCACCAGACAGTCCCGTGCTTTTTGCAGCGATCATCGCCACAGCCCTCGACGAGATCCTCGGCCGTACCTCGTCGCACCTTCCCCCCAAGGGGGGGCCAAACCCCCCCCAAGCTGGGGGGGCCTTTATGGACGATACCTACCTCTGGTCCCACGACCGAGACCATTTACAGCGAACACTTGCGGAGTTAGAGGTTCGGTTGGCCAAAGATGGCTTGGCAATCCACCCAGGCAAGACGGCCATTATCTACAGCGAACCAGAAGGTGCGGGGGACTTCCAGATCGGGGGGGAGCGCGTCGACTGCCTACCGTTCGGCACCGAGATCACGGCGCTCGGATCCCCACTCACCTTCCTGGAGCCGGTTGCAGCCATCACCACAGCTATGAACCACAGAGCCCGAAAGGCCTTCGGCAAGCACAGCAAACTACTCTGTGCAAGGACTCCCATCAAGGCGCGCATCAAGATGCACACCACCCTGGTGCGCAATGCGGCACTATGGGCCAGCCAATCGTGGCCGATCGTGGAAACGCTCCACAAAGCAGTCAACAGCACCCAGCTGCGCCACATCCGCACCATGATGCGGGATCACAGGCAGCCAGGGGAGACCTGGGTTGAGTGGAACACCCGCAGCCTCAGACGAGCACGAGTACAACTACACCAGTCGGGGGAGCCACGCTGGAGCACCTTTTTGCTAGCACAGACATGGGGGCTCTATGGGCACATGGCTCGCTCCACTCAGGGGGGGGCCGAGATGCTGCAATGGAAGAACCTCAAATGGTGGCGGCAGCAGCAGCACATCCCCCCCTCCTGGGGGGGCATCAGGCATGGTCACCGCTTCAACTCAGATGCTGACCCCGAAAGGCAAATTGTGGCCATCGGGGGACTGGACTGGATGCAAGTGGCACAAAACCGGCAAGCCTGGCAAGATCTCACCCAAACCTTCGTCGAGCGATTCGATGTACCCTGGGCCACAGGCAAGCAAGGGAGCATTGGCAACATAGCGCCGATCCGGGGCAGGAGCACACGCCCGGCCCCACCAGTGAAGCGAAAGCTGAGAGCAGGGGGGGGAAGCACAGCACTGCCCGCGGCCCCATGACGGGGACGCTGCTTGACTGGGCTACCACCAACCACCACACACCACCGCGACAGCAACCTACACCAGCCTTAGGCACCCGATAGCACTGTTCCTCCGAGACAACACCACACACAATCCACTACATAGCAACAGTCACACGCACCTTGCGGTCAGGACAAAAACAGAAAGCCAGAGTTGCATACCTGTTGCACGTCAGACACCAGTGCGAACATGCCGGCATGCGAGACATGACATGAGCAGTGAAGTCGCAACCGTTGCCAGCTGCTTAGACTCGAGCACCTGTCAGCACGACCTAGCAGTCACGACTGGCCATCATGGCCCCAATTCGATGTGCTGTGGCGCTGCTTGGCCTCAGCATGGCCCTTTGGGGGGCCCACAGCTCCAAAAGACCACCGAGCCCACCGCACGGGCGCTCGGTCCGGATGGGAACTGCGCAGCCACCACGACCTGAAGTGACCACGGCGGAAGCCGCAGTGGGGCCAGACGAGCCCATGGAAGTAGGAAGCCCACCCGTCACCGAAGCCACAGTCGCAGCACCGCCGCCTCCAGAAGGAAGCCAACAGCCCCAGCAGCAGACCGAGGAAGCACAGCCACACGGCTGGGAACAGACCACAGCCACGCAAGCCTCAGTAGGATCGTCAACCACATCCCACCAGCAGCCACCACAGCAGCAGCCGGAGAGGGGGCAGCCCACCCGAGAGGCATGCGTGGACACCACAACCACCACCACAACCACCACAACCACCGCAGCCAGCCACGCAAGCAGCAGAAAGCCGGCACCAAACAACGGCTGCCACCGAGGGGGGAACCCAACAGCCAGCACAGCTGCAACCCAGCCGTCCCGACACATCGGGGGGCACCACCTATTACACAGCAGCCCAGAGAGCAGCCGAAAGGTTCGGATATTATGCGCCGCCATACGACCCAGATACCGACCCCTGGCACCCAGCAGAAGAGGAGCCGACAACACCACAGCAACAGCAGCCGCAGCAACACCAACCACAGGACTCCACTACCATCGCCAGCCCGGCACAGACTACAGCAGCTCACCCACCACAGGCACAGCCGTGCGTTCCACTACAATCCCTGCCACACACCACTGCAGCCGACCAGATACTGGCCCTCCACTTACACTACCAAGCCATTCTACACGCAGCGGGTATTGCTCACCCGGCGACATGGGGGGCACCCCACCAACCCCCAGGCCTGCTCCACCCAACCCTTCCATTGGCAGCCCATACCAACCAACATGGCTACACCCTGCAACCACAAGCCCAACCTACACAAGCCACGTCACCCCATCCAAGCAGCGCGGAGTGCACCACTACCCAGCACCAACAGCCCCCACCACCAAGGCCACCACGACCAAGCAGGGCACCAGAGCTCCAGCTACAGCAGCACATGGATCAGACGCGGGGGAGCCACCCACCGCCTGACAGTTCCGACACAGAGACGTCAGCCTCAGCAGCTACAGCAGGCGGCGCCACACACACCACCAACACAGACCCATGGACAAGCATCAGCTCCCCGAGGCTCAGCCAGTGCAGCGATGACACAGAAGGGGAGGGAAGTGCACAACCGCCCCCGCCAGCCGTCTCGCAACCTAACCCGCCCGACACGGCAACAACAGAGCCAGCGACACCGCCGCTGCAGACGAGAACGCAAGAGCTCCCCAGCTCCAGCATGAGCAAGCCACGCTGGCAGAAGGCGCGCCACCTGGCGGCAGGAACCACGGCAGCGGCACCACAGCAACCACTCGGGCACCACCAACCCGCAGCCGCAGCACAACCGACGCAGGATCCAACACTGCGACAACCAACCACGACAGCAGACCAGCCAGCGGGGGCAGCAGCTCCTCCTCACCAGAGATCACCACAGCCGGGTCCTACCGAGCACACCCAACCACCACAGGACCCAACGCCACAGCTACAGCCGGATCCGGTTGCACAACCAACGGACGCCGCAGCAGCCCCACAGGGGGGGACGACACAGCAACCGCACGAAGCAACGGCTGCGGCAGCAGCACAGCCAGAAGGTGAAGACACAGAGACCGCAGCCGCAGACGAGTGGGGGAGCCCGCAGCACGAGGGGGGCAGAAGCCAACAGCACCAGAGAAAACACGAAGGGGGCGGCGAACACAGAATGAGGGGGAAAAGATTCAAGGCGGCTGTGCAAACCATTTTCGAGATTAAAGGCATGAGCAAACCCCACAGCAAAACCTGGAAGCAAGTTGCGTGGTGGGTCCAGCTCACAGAAGACTCGGATGAATCCGAGTGGGAACTGGCCATACAGCAAGCCAGACAACAGGCCGACCACCACGCGGCCCAAGGGGGGGCAGCCACCCGAACAGGGGCGAACCCAGCACAGCACGCTCAAGACATGGCCCGCTTTGCGCAGCTTCTCAACAAACACCTGGAACCCCGCACAACTGGGGGAGCCAGCAGCTCCACAGCTATGCCACCAACAGGGGGGCAGCCAACACCGCCACACTCACAGCAGCCGCAAGCACCGCAACCCACACAGCACCAGTCGGAAGCCACCCCCAAGGGGAGCAAGCAGCGCACCAGCAGCCAACCACCACAAGACCCTCGCAGAAGGAGGAATGGCGGGGGAACCACCGCAGCAGTCGGCGACGCCAAGCGTGTTGAAGGCGAGTTCAACCTGTGGCTGCTTAGCCTGGGAAAAGGGCAGGTCCCCAGGACAATGCCGCCAGAGCTGCCTATCGCCCCGAACGCGTACCTACATATGCGGGCACTAAGCAATGGAGGCGCCTGGGCGGCCGTCATCTATGAGCGCCGAGACGGTCGAGGCCCAGCTTACTTCAGTGGCCAGGACCGACCCTATGCCATAGCACGCCAAGAACGTCGAGAAGGAGGGACCGGCCATAGCGGGCACCTAGCCACTGGCACAGCCCTACTGCTCCTTCCGCTGGGGGCTCCGGCTGGGGGAGCCCCCGCCCGCTGGATGCTCTTCGTTACAGCAGTGGAGAGGAGCCACGACCCTGCAGCCACACACCTTCGAGTGGGGGACACCTACATCCTCTCCATGCCGAGGGGAACCCGCCGCTGGACACATAAATATGTTGTCCCACAAGTCGCCTTGCAGTACTACACGGACTGGCAGCGAGAATGGACGGTGGGAAGAGGCCCAGCGTACCTGCCAACCGGGGGGAACCAACCTATTAGCCGGTGGCACGAGCTTGGGGAACGCCTCATGCCGCAACGCCAAAGACCCCGAGCTCCAAACCCAGACCCAGATGGGGGGCAAGAAGCCGACGAAGAGCACCAGCAGGAGGACGAGACGACCTTCATGCAAACGCGTCTGGGGGGCTCGGCCAGCAGCTCCGACACGCCTCCCGCTGCAATTCCCCCGGGATGCTTAGCAGTGGCCATGGTCCGGCGATGCCTGCGCCGCCTAACCGCGGCCCTTTCCACCACACCGGCCATGGAACTACAGCAGTCGGTGGAAAACCTTCTCATGATCCTGGACCCGCAGAGCCTTGGCGGCACTGGCAGCTCAATATGGGGGGAGACCAAGAGGCGCAGACTGTCCAATGAGTTTGCGGAAGTGGAGGGGCAACTACGTCGCCTCGCACGTCGCCTCCCGAGCACACTGTCTGACGACGACATAGCAGAGGACTTTTCAGTGGGGATTGCCACCCTCACCCAAGGGCTCGAGAACTTGGAGAGAGCCACGTCCGACCAAGGGGGGCTACAGATCACCGAGGCCATCGAGGGGGCTCGCACAGCCATAAAAGCCATGGCTGCCGCCAGAGACCGAGCCCTACGAGGAGATCGTGATTGGCTAACTGAAGGCTGGCTCCTTACAGTGGCCAGTCTCTTGCAGGAGGCAGCAGGGTTAGCCACGGAACTCCTCTACGTTCCGCCAACAGTACACCCTAGCAACGTCATGGCGCTTGACGAGGGGGGAGAAGAGATGCTGGGGGATGTCCCCCCGCTGCGACGAGTGAAGCACTGCCTTCGCGAGTTGGGGGGGCTCCTACCCTTCCTCACGGCCAACGAGGGGGAGCCTACCAGACGCCTCCTTGCCCAACTGCTACAATGGGTGCAGGAGCAGGAGAAAAGTACCCTGCTCGTGGACAGCCAGGGCAATCTGGAGACACAAGAGGCCCTCCCAGTACCAAGCTTGTTCGGGGGCCCGCTACAGCCCACGGACCAGCCAGAACTCGGGGGCGACGAGGATGTGGAGCAGGCGGCACAGACGCTTGAGCAGAGAGACACCCTGGACTACGGGTACAGTGCAGAGAGCCAGCCGGCAACCGGGGGCGACAGACCTGGAGACATGACTTGGGAGGGGGTATCCCCCCCCATGGGGGACGACAGCCAAGCCCAAGTCGCTACAGTGCCGGCGTTCTGGAGCCTCCGGAATGCCATGACGGAGGTAGAGGTGCCCTCGTCCGCAGAGCACAACGGTACCCAAGAAGAAGAACCTCCACAAGACAGCGGACCCACTGCTACTGAACTAGCTGAGTCTCACTTCCTGCAGGAACAAGTTGAGGCAGAACTTGCCGATTTAGGACGTGGTTCCCGTAGGAGGCTTGCGTTGAGCCCCCCCGGCAGTCGCCGCAGAGCCCCAGCGAGCTATCGTACCGATGACTCTGACTGACCGGCAACAGGGGGGGAGCAGTGACCAACAACAACAACTAAACCCTTGAACCAGCTTTCTATGCCGATCGTTGTCACTAGTGCAGAACATTGCAAAGTGTTGTTGTCGCAGCGGCCTCAGTGTACAGATTTTGCAATTGTGTGAAGCATGTCAGTCCAGTCGCACACCAGCCACTAATTACACATGTTGTTTGCAGTCAGTTGTGTTGTGTTGTGATTGTTTGCAACCCGGGTGTGGTCTTGAACGCTTGGTGGGCTGGATGCGGCCTCCAACACGGAGGACTTAGCGTGCTCCTCGGATCGAGAGGGGGAACCGGTCACTGGCAGTAGGGGGGTATCAGGCTTAGCCTTCGAGGCGGGTTGGGGGTTAGGTTAGTGGTTGTGGGGGGACAGCCAGTGAGTCGGCCCATGGAGAATCTCGGTCGTTGTCTCTGTCCAGTACCCCTCCAGTGCGCGGAAACGCGCGAGGGGGGCACGACCTGGATCGTGCGCCTCTCTGCCTGTGCTGAAGAAGAGGTCCTACGGGGGGGAAATCGCCTGGTGTAGGTACTAAGGACGTAGCCGTAGAGGGCGCGGGGATGAGGCCGGGATGCGGGATAAAGTACAGGGTTGAAGGGGTTCATCACCAGGCGATCTCCACCTGCCAAACCGACCGGGGGGAAACAACCCCAAGCACTCGACCCCAAAGCCCTCTCCCACAAACTGAACGGGGAGGGGGGGGCCTCGGCCCGGGTCTTCGGACCTTGCCCCGGATGCGAGCGAGCGAGCGAGAGAGAGAGAGAGAGAGAGCCAGCTTTGAATCCGATCACGGCAAGATCAGACCAAGGAGTCGCAGCTTCAATCCGTGCCTTGGCTCTTCACATCCGCTCACTTTAAGTCAGGTGATCATGTGCCAGCAGCGGTCCTGCATGTGCTCAGGTTCTAGCGGAGATTCCCATTGTGAGATGTTGGATGCCGCCGGCACTCTCACCGTCCGAGCTTTGTGCTGCGCACATTGTCCTAAACCTTCCCATTGTGGATGCTGTGCGCGCTGCATGCGAGCGTACTGGCCCTTTCAGCCACGCAAAGACCGCCGAGGCAGAAAGGGTAGTGTGATGCAGTGCGAGTTTGCGCAGCAATGAAAGAATTCAAGCATTGTTTGAAGTGCCCCTGCTTGCCCGAACATGCCCGATATCCCGGATGTGTCGCTTTGCGGTAGGCAAATCTGTTTGTTTGCAAAGCAGTGCTTGTCACGATCACAATGTTATTCCAAGCGAAGCAGACGGCTCGACGGTGTTTGGGACAGCTCTCGCTGTGGATCTGTGAACCTATAGTCGCGAAACTTGTCACAGACATCAGCTTTCGTCTGGAAATCCGTGTTTGCACCAAGCAGAAAAACCGTCTTTCTCCTGGCATGCACAATTCAGGCCCGCAAAAGCTAAGGCTTCGCCCTAAGGGGCGCGTGCACGTGCGCTGCAATCAGCCTTCAAAGGCTGCAAGCCTGCCGGCTTTTGCATTCGTGCGAACGTCCTGGTCTGACAGCGAGCCAAGTAGCTGTAGTCCCCAAATGGTATCGAAGGGTCCTGCTTAGGATATCGATTTCTGCAGAACAAACGGAGTCCAGGACCCGTCTTCCGAGGGCGTCTGCCTAGAATACCGGCTGCTACATTCTCGACTACACATGGGCAATTAGATTTGGATAGGTCCTTTGGATCCCATCCCTTATGATAGGAGATATGCGATTGGAGATGCATCACATCAAGCAAGTCGAAGCGTAATTGCGAAGTATTCTTATGAGACTAACCTCCCACCCGATCGTGACTGGCCATTACAGCGTGAACATGCAATGCGACGATCTCGAACCAAAAAGTCGTTTCTGAACAACGGACGCGTCTAGCACAAACGCACCACGCCGAGCCCGCGCACGCACTTGTCTTAGCCGTGCCACACTGAACACGCATGGAGCCTGGTGTTTCGATTGTCGCTGTGTTGTTTTCAGATCTCTGCCAGCTCCCTCTGTCTTAATGTCTTCTTCTTGTTCTGTCTGCTTCCGATATATTTCCTACGGAAACCGACCCGCATTTGCATGCCATTCTGCCGCGAGAGCGGTTGTTGAGGGGCAGCATAGACAATCGGACCCTGTAGTTTGGCAAGGCCGCCGGCTCGTCCGAACTTCGCTTGCGGCAGAAAGCACGTGTTTGGCGGTGGAGCGACGGACGGGGCTACGTAGTCCATCCAGTCTTCCTGGAGGGCAGACGGCAGGTGTGCAACGAGGCCTTCTTGGGAACTGTCTGTTCTGTGCCTACTGGTGTCTGTGTTTGCCTCGTCCTTTGGATTTTTTGTCAGGTTTGCTTCACCCGTGCTTTGCTGCACTTGGCCGGCCACGGTCTGTCGAAGACGGACGTGGAAGTGCCAGAGCTGCTGCTTAGCCTTCATAAGTTTGCGATGCCTTTGCTTCATATCCACTTGCATGCTCGTTAATGTCCACCACAAGGTCATCGCAGCATTTCTCCGTCGTGGAGATGCAAGACTTCTGCCGCTTTGTCCAAGCTGGATCCAGGGAGGTGACTTTGCTGCGGCGATCCCTAGCAAGCTTCTTGGACTTAGCCACAAGGAAAGTAGGTGTCCAGAAAAGATGTGCCCTGAGTGCCCTATGTTAGGTTTGGAGGTCTTTCATGGTGATGGCTTCTCTTTGCAAGCCGAGCTCTGCGACAGTTTTGATGACCTGAGTCTTGTCGATATGGTGTGAGTGCAGCGAACCGTCGACACCCTTTCGCGGCTGAGGAACCGAGCCTGGATCTCCGCCTCAACAATGGCTGCCCTTCAAGGCAAAGCTTTCAGCATGTTTGGGCAGAAACGATTGCAGATTCTTCATATTTCTTCGTCCTGACAGCCGAATTTCAGCGAATTCAATCAAACGAGGTGTATGTGTGTGTGCGCGCGTATGTGTCTGTGCGTGTTTTTGCGTGTCTGTGCGTGCATGGGTGTGTGTGCGTGTGTGTGTTGTGCTCCCAAGTGCTTTCACTTTCAGCTGGCCTTCGTGTCCCGTCTGGGTTCTGAGGGTGCTGGGCATCGTTTTCTGTCCCTACTACCTCCATGCTGATGCGAGATGTAGTCATCCACGGAGCTATCGGGCAATGAAGATGTCTGGTATCAAAGTTCGAAGATCCGAAACATGATACCCTGACATGAGCTCTCGCCCCTCTGTTCGCGCTCTGGTGGATGGTCGATCCTTTTGGAAGAGGTGGGCCTGGGTTATGCGGGGAGCCTGAGAACCCACATAATGTTGCTCTGCTGTTCCAGATCCAGGCACGGCGGCCAGTAGGTTTGAGCTTGAAATGTTCTTGTAACGTCCAGTGCCAGTGCCATCGAGTCTCCGTCAACGGCACTGCCTTTGCGATGTCTGCCAGACCTAACAGCCTGTGTCAGGACCGCCCCCATGCAAGCCTGGGCAGGGGCTGCCAAAGCTCGCACTGGATGAAGCGCTGCAAATGCAGGATATGTTGATTGCCGGATACTCTGCGCAGGAGTTTCAGGCAAGGCCCCTCAACTACGACGCAGCCTCAGTAAGAGCGCATTCCAGAGCCTGAAGGCAGAGTTACATCGGCGCTGGGAGGCTGCCGGCGGCACGGAGCTTCTGCAGGTCAGGAGCTGAGCTTCTTTGCCTCTCTCTCCATGACACAGATGCTGCTCTGCGTCCTGTCGCAGTGCGTCGCAGGTCAAGGCTCGCCAGGAGGCCTGTGCTCAGGCCGGATCTGGTCTTAGTTAGAGGAGCTATGGAGACTTGTCCCAGCATGAAAGAACAGATCATGCTACCCGAAAGGTGCAATACCCAATTCTGCAGCGCTTCGGGTTTCAGCCGTCGCGTCGTGGCGTTGCACAAAGTGTGGCCGCTTTCAAGGAGCACAACGCCCATCCGGAGGCTTGAGCCCAGAGGGTACAGCAGAAAGCGCAAGTTTTGGTTGCTGTGTGGCTTGTCACTTGCCTTTCAGGTGGCCGCCCGAAATGCAAAGCTGAGCTTTCTGGTGAATCCACCGGCTCAAGATGAAGATTTCAAGCGAATTATGCAGAAACCTGGCCACACTGTCTCAGAGCTTGCACGTGGCGGTCAGATTTTATCGTGCGGTGCGTCACGATGAAAGGATAAAGCCCGGTGGTGGAGCACCACCCTATGCCGCCGTGCGTTTGCCATCGCTCTACCATGAAGATCGCGAGCTGGTGAGATTAGTTCGCCACAGCTTGCTGGGGCAACTTCGAGCCGCCGTCGAACACAGGCTTTCGAATCCGAACACCATCGTTCCTGAAAAGTCACTCGGCGATATGAGACCATGCCACCGAAACCGATAGCTGCAGGTGCTCGTGTAGTTGTCTCTGCTGTCTCGCACAAGGCTGGGCTTCCTTTGTGAGGCACGGACCCGGTTTTACTTCATCGAGGAAAAGACAGCATTGATGGTCGCTGTTGAGGAGGGCAACCAAGAGGCATTCGACCTTCTGCTCGGCTTCCGCCACCTCCTCGATGTCAACGTGATTTGTCGCGAGTGGTCTCTTTCGGCAGCGTACAAGACATACACTGCTCTAGACATAGGCCGCCATTGTGTTCGCGCGGGGCATCCAAAGTGTGCGAAGCCAATGGTGAGACAACTCCTCGCTCAAGGGGCTAAGTCCGCAGAAGACTTGGCAGTTCCACCCGGACGCCAGAACCCGTTTCTGAAGTGGAGAGAATACTTTCCGGATGCCAAGCTTGAGAACATCGGCGCCGACTATGCCACGGGTGAAGGAGAGGACGTGGGACCGGATGCCGGGCCGCAGCCTTCCCAGCGTGAGGCATCGCCAGTTCGCTACTCCCGCATTCCCCCCAAGATTCTTCCCGGCTTCGCATGGAACTTTCCTGATCTTGCTGGTGAAGATGACACGGAGTTCTCAGCAGTGGTTGCGTCAATTAAGAAGGACTTGCGAGCTCAATCATGTGCAGAGGCAGAGGACAGACAACGACTCCTTCGCCAGCTGTTTTTAGAGTGGCACCCTGATAAGCGAAGAGGGGAGATAGCATTAGCCACGAAAGTCTTCCAATGGCTCCAGCGATTGAAGGAGCAGGCTACTTAGCAGAGTCCAAAGAAGCCGGAATGCAATGTTGAATGGTTCAGGTCGAAGTTGCAAACCCCAGAAGTTGCCTCGGCAACCGGGAGCACTTCGCGACATGGCTTCGCAGATTCGCAGATACCTGCACAAGGAGGTCAAGAGAGCGTCACGAGGCTGATCCACCGCTGGTCGGAGCAGTCCTTCGAAAGCTGGAAGAGAGCTACAGGGTTTTTCGTGACGTAGCCTGGAGATGTCCTCGTCGACATCGGCATCGTGAAGCTGAGAAGACTTGTACTCGTACCTCGAGCAGTTCTCCATAACTAAGTCTTACTTATCTTATAGATTACAGCGGCTACTTTGAGATGGCGCAACAAGCTGCCGAAAAGAGACCATCAGCACGGAGATTGCCAGATGCCAGAGACGTGACTCCCGAAAGCCATGCAGCGCCAGTCACCGTTTGAAGCACCGAGGTCGTGTGTGCAACCTGCATCGGATGCGGAATGGGTCCTTTGGACAAGATAAAATTTCCCTTTGCCTGCGGCTGAGTGTGGCAGACAAGGTCATCTGCTCTCGTGCATGCATGTTTTCGTGCCGCAACCTCTCAGATAGTCATCGACGAAGCTGCGCAAGTCATCGAGCCGGCAACACAGCTGCCTGTGCGAACTTGCAGCGTTCATGCTGAAGAGAAGCCGTTTTCCTCCTGATCGAGAATTCCCGTCGCCCAAGCTTTGATACCACGGGACGGTTGAAAGGCAGGTGTCACCGCTCGTTCAGGTAGTCTACTTTCGTTTAGGCGCTTCGGCTCGCAGTGCATGGGCGACGGAGGGCGATACATCAGGAAAAGCTGGAATTGGAAGAGAAGAAAACAAGCTTGTTCGGCTGGTTCTTTTTCGTGGAACTTTTTTTTCGTGGCATGTGTTGGGCGTGGGTGGGTTGAAGTTGAACAAAGCAAGATGGCAATGTAGCCCGCGAGACTGCGAGAGATGGCATTGAGCCTGGGGAATCGGCTCCCTTCGCTTCAGCCGCATCTGGGCAGCAATTGTCACATCCTGTGAACTGTTTGCGGGTGGGGCGTTGTTGCCACGTATGACCTGCACCAGCCACCTCATTTACAGCCGGTCGTGCCAGCTGCAGGTACAAGGCCCCAGATGCAGGGTACTTGGGCTTGGAGCGTCGTGATGGCATCTAACGCTGCCTTCCTGATGTGTCCTTATGATGGCATGAATCATGCTGAGGGGCCAAAGCATTTTTCTCAGGTTGGGGCAAGAAGTGACGATCGAGTACATAGGACTGCGGACTCAGTCAGGCATCACTGAGCATGAAAGCTGTCGCCATTTTCCCTGGTTAGGATGCAAAGAAGAGTCCGATTGGTTATATGGAAGCGCAGCTGGAGAAAGTGGGTGGTTCCCGAAGTATTGCTGCCCGGCTGCAAGCATCACCTTGTGCCGTCCGAAGGAAGAAGGAACATGGAGCGTTTTGTCTGAGACATGCGCTTGATCAGTTCTTCGAGGTGTGTTGAATGCGCCGCGATCGCCACCGCCTCCCCTGCCCCCGCCGCCACCTCCAGTGCCTTCAGTTCCTGAAGAGGCTCTCCAAGCAGCCTGGCCCCTAAAATGCTGGCCTGATCATGCTGGTTTTGACTTGAGAGTTCTTACCGTGTGCCTGCAGGTCATGATGGCTCTGGCTGCCCTGGATGATGCGGATTTCGAGATCGTCATCCACAAGGAGCAGCTTGTCAAGATGCCGAAGAGGACAACGTCTCAACAGACACTTGCGAGAGCGTAACAGACACTTACAGAAGCCATATGCCCGGTGTCAGCCTAGGCTAAGTCGGAGGCCTCATCTTCAAGTGAAGGCAGGTGCATGACTTGCGAAGCTGAAACATTGGATCTGGTGAGATGAGCTGCCAAGCTGTCCAAATGTCGGTGATATTCAGTACGATCTTAGCTCCTCAAGGTTGCAACTACACAATGCTGGACTTGAGATTCTTACATCGCGCCGTTGAAGCAGGTTAGTGCTTATCGAAAATAGAAGCAGCGTTTGCTCCAGTTCGCAGTTGCTCTGTGCCTTCCACTGTGAAAATGTCACGGTGCCAGATGAGTGAAAGTTGTGAGACTTGAAGCTACGACATTGAGAAGTGAAGCCTCCGATAACGTGTCAGTGACTGAGTCTTTGATAGAGTCGGACGCCTGCTCAGATGGTATTGATGAATGATGGAGATTCTGTCGGATCTTGCTGCCTGGCCGCAGCCGCATAGACAATGCATCTCAGCGAGGCCCTTGGGATGCCAAGGTTTGTCAAGTCCCGAAATCATCCCGGACACGATCAAGGTGGAATATGAAGCTTAAGCGCCTCCCGAGCTTGATGTCTCTACTTGCGCCGAAGTTGTTTGCCACACGGTCCATACTCGTCTTTCGCTTCGTTCTAAGATCTGAACCAAGTCGTGAAAAGTGCTAGGCAATCCGGAAGAATGGTCTGACTGCGCTGCCGCCTCCTGCAGACTTGCAGGACTTTTGCAAGACCAAGTCAGAGTGCGCATTGATTCTGGGTTCCGGCACCGGAGCACTCTGCATGCTGCCCGTCGCAGACCTCAGGAGCCAAAGAAACTGCAGAGAAGAGAGTCGTCAGAGACCTGGGAGAAGCCGGAGAAGCGGGAAAGGCCGGATCCTTTGGCTCTTGGGCTGAATTCACTCTTCGCTTCGCCACTACTCGTTGGCGCCCTCTGGCTGGTGATCACGAATGCCTCTGCAGTGAAGCCAAGGAAGCACCAGGCACTGCCAATCCATCCGTCAAGCGCACCTTCTGCAAATTCTGGCAGGCTCGTCCTTGACTTACGCAGGTAGGAATGACGCATTCAGCGATTCATAGCGCTTTGTGGACAGTGCATCCCTGAGCGTTGGCATGGTGCTTGTCGCCACGGAGCCGAGATGTTGCCTGACGCAAGGAAAACAAATGCACCAAGGGAGATGCCTGCACCTTCGCTCATGGCGATCATGAGAGTCTCGACTGATAGCTCGGCAATACGTCGATCGAGTGAGTGCATTGTTGGGTGCATCATTGGTTTCTGTTCGGATATGTTCTGATAATCCTGTCTGCTGGTGGTTCTCTTACTGGTGCCGGAGTGGTTGGCAAGCACGTGATTCCACAGGCCTGCTGCGCAAAGGTAGTTTGAGAACATGCAGCGAAGGATAGGCCAGCCGATCCACAACGACAGCTGGGCACCTACAGGGAAAGGGCAAGGCAACGATCAAACTGTTTCCAGGACCGATTCTTTGCAAGAACCTCGCAAGATTCAACCCTGCTTTCCTCGCAACAAGATTCCTTGGCTCTTGCTGCGAGGAAGAAAATCATCTGCAAGTTTTGGCAAGATGGCAAGTGCTCAAAGGCTCGGCTGCAATGAGCAATGGCTTCGAAAGGGCCCCTGCTGTTAGCGATTCTGCAACAGGGCCCGGGATGCACCTTTGCTCATGGAGAGCAAGACTCGCAGCCGCACTGGGATGCCGAGTTGCGATGTTACGAAAAGCTGTCTGTTGGGGATTTGGTCTTTGGGAGTGACTCGGAGTGACGACCACAGGAACTGGGCCAGCCGATCAACACGGAGATGGCCCGATTGTTCGCTTCAGCTTCGCGCCGATCTGACCTCAGTCACTCGGTCGCAAACGTGATCATTCTGGCGCGTATCTTGTGCGGTCCTGTTTCCGGATGGATGCCACGCCATTTTCCAAGGCAGCTGTTTGCGGTTGACTCCTTGCAAGTTCTGGCAGGAGGGCAAATGTACTAAAGGTTCCTTGGCATACCTGTGCTTCGTCCTTGCTAGCTGCTAGGTAGGAGGGAAAAACACCTGTGTCAGCGACTTCATCATCTCCAGCTGTTTCTCAAGATGGACCCAGGCGACGCCTGCACTTTCGCACACGGGCAGGATGCTCTTCCAACGGCATGGGAAGATTCCTGAACTAGTCCCAGCTTCGGTTGGCCTGCTTGCGGTAACTACGGAGAGAAGGCTGCAGACAGCTGCCACTGGGCCATGTCGCAACTTCATTTTAGCAAACGAATTCGAGCCTTCATTGCCTGAGCCGCACGGGCCTGTGAAAAGATATGTTTCAGGTTCCTCCGAAATCTTTAGTTCGCACCCTGAAGCGGCTGCAGGAAAGATGTGGCACAACCCTACATCATTTAAGATATCGCAGCATCGCATAGTTTCCTGCACCTGCTCTGAACGCGTGCATTATGACGAAAGGCTTGTACATAGATCTAAAACAAGAAACCGTTTCACCCTGAGTGCGTACCGGCTTCACCCTGCGTGCGCGGCGCGCGGTGGGGAGCCAAGCTTCAAAGGTGGCCACGACGAACTACGCCACAGACAGAACATCAGCTTTCTCGTGCAAAGCGCACATGTGCAGGCACGTGTGCATGTTTCTATGTAAACACATATTCACTCACATACTCAGCAAGACGGCATGAGTCCGAACATCTTGATATTGATAGGTGAACTTTCTGCTGATTCACTGGGCGCGGCCTCGAGACGCCTGCGTATCTTCGCCAATCTGACGACTGTAGCTAGGTTTGCCGGAACCTTCCTGAACTTGAACTTTCGAAGTGCTCGACTTCCGCAAGCTAACATATTTAAGGACTGCAACGGGTGGTCCTGCGGAAACCTAACCATGCAACAGAGTCTATGCAAGCTGCAAGAGGATCTGGTTCCGGAGGTTGATCAAAAGTCACTCTGCCTTGGACTCTGTAACCTGTGACAGGTGGAGTTCCGGCCAGTGTCGTCTAGTGGCAGTAGGTACAGTAGGTGCAGCCGAACGAGCTGCATTGAGCGATGGAGCCCGAAAAGAACATTCACACTGCCCACCAACCTCTCAGCCTACCCAGCCATGCAACTGCCACCACCCACCTCCACCCATCATAGGGTTCCTGCCGCCTGCCTGCATCCCCGCCTGCCTACAGACCTGAATCTGAAGTTAGAACATTCGACTGGCATTTTGTGAACGTCGGTGGTGAGGCCCGCGGTGATCCTGCCCCTGGGCAAAGGCGCCGTGCAGGCAGTCTTGGCACCGGCCTCGTTGCTCGCTTGCGTGGCGAAAGTTGGTGCTAGACGTCGAGCCCTTGTCAGGTCGGTGATCAATGTCAGCTCCCCGCTACAGTCTTGTCCCAGGCCCCGAGACACACGACGAACATGGGCCAAGGGACCACAAGAAGTCGAGATCGCAACCTGTCAGGAGGCTCAGAAGGGCGGCCGAGGGCTCAGCTCGGTCTGGGTTTGCAGTTTCTGCAGATGTGCATGGATGTTGCTGGGTCGTCAAGGTTTGGATATTTCCATGTTTGACCGCCTGCTGTCCATGGGCATGGAGGCACATCGATGGCAGAGCACTCTTGGCTCAGATGCATGGGTGGTCAGAGTCAGAGAAGACAGCGAGTTCGGCCAGGTGCAGTTTCTCAGCGAACAGTACCGGATGCATCCGCAGATTGCGTGACGGCCTTCCCTCGCAGGGACATGCCTTGCATTTGCCTTCTTTTCCTTCCCGATGGCATACTTGGCAGCTCAATCGGAGCCCAGGTCTTTTCCCTCATGGCGCTTCTATCGGGGCGACCTGAAGAGCGCAGAGGGCTTAATTCCGTTGTGCGCTGCTGCTCTCCTCAGCTTGCGTTGGTCCTTCCAAGGCTGTACAGGAGTCAGCTCGACAGCTTCCGTGCTCAGCTGAGATGTGCTGGGAAATGCGTTAACCCGACATAGCAGACGTGGTGTTGACCGAGCCGCCGCACTTGAGTGAGTTTTGGGTTGTGGACGACATTGCACATGGCCCCGAGGCGAGGATGCACGCTGAAAACCCATGTGGCACTGCTGCACGTTGAGGCGCTGCAACGATCACCGCAGAACCCACAATTATTCGCTGTGCTTCAATTTCGCGGCACGGACTCGTGGGGTCTTGTGCCTCTATGCTTTGGAGTCGCCAGAACTCGGCTTGCTGGCTTGAGTAAGCAGTAAGCCGAAGAGAATCGGAGCCATGCAGCAAGTCTTGGCTCAAAGTATGTTGCCCCGTTAGTCAGCACGCTGCTGCTGAGCTTCAGCATGAGCCGCCCGGAACATCAGGCCGAAACCTTGATCGGCAGATCTTTGTCATTTGCGGGCTGCACGATATGTCAACGAGGCTCCTCCCGAAATCTTTTACAATGATGAGGAGTGCACAGCTTGGGAATCTGAGCGCGACGGGCGAATTGTTGACAAGCCCGTTTTGCCTGGCAGCTTCCGTAGACTTTGCTTCAAGGTCTGCCAGGTATGCAACCAGCAGCCGGATGATCGAAATCCAGACAAGGACGTGGCAGTAGACTGAAACCAGCATGACGCAAAGTCATTATTACTGCTGCATGTACGGCTGTATTACAGTATGTTGGTGGCACATCCACGCAAGCCCTGGGATTGGATTGCCAACTTCCTGCAGAAGGATGACCGAACGTGCATTGCAGCTGCTGCTGCTACCAGACAGACCCTGTCTACTCCTGGATATCGGATGCGGCTCGGGAATCAGATTCTCGCCTCAAGAATTTACACTTCTGCAGTGCCGGTCCCTTATTCCGGGCATGCCCTCGCATCTCAGGTGGCGAGACCATCAGAGACTCGACCGGTTTTCACTTGCCCGGCTGTTTTAAATCCAGCAGTTTGCGTACGTGTTCAAAACAGCGTATCGTCTGTCGAGATGCTGTGGATCAGGAAGAACTTGTTTGTCTTGCAGCATCTGATGCACTTCCAAACTCTAAAGTAAAGTGACGAACCTGTGCCGACTTGTCTCGCCTCGCACTCGCACTCGCCGTTGGAGCTTGCCGAGGTGAGGCTGGCCACATTTGGATCGGCTATGACATCTCGCCTTCAATGCTAAGGATTGCTCATCAACGAGAGGCCAGCTTCCTTGTGATCATGGAGTGAGAGTGTCCCATGCGGTTTCACTCGCACATGGCTGTGGTGTGTAAGCTTTCAAGCTTACACTGGCTAGTCCTCATGTCTGCAACAGGTTGATGGGGATCTATGCTTAGCCGACGCAGGACTTGCGGTGGAAAAGTTTACATGAGTGTCAGCCCGTCGATGAGTTGTCCTGCAGGACAAGGCATGAGGTTCCGGCCGGGAAGCTTTGATGGTGCCGTGTCCATCTCTGCGTTGCAGTGGCTTTGCAATGTAGACGCTCCCTCGAAGATGCTGGTTTTGTTTGTTTCAGCAGCCGATGGGAGCTTGGCTTGCCGCTCCCAAGGACAAAAAGGGGCACGAGCCCTTCAAGCGCCTCCGACGCTTTTTCGAGCTGCTCTACAGTTTTCTCGGATGCACTGGCTCTTTCTGATGGTTGATGCAGCTTGCTCCTTGCGTCCGATGTCCAATCTGAGCCTGCAGCCTTGCTAAGGCTGCCTTCGCAAAGGCGCACGGGCTGCCCTGCAGTTCTACCCCGAGACCGCTACGCAGGTCGGGTCTTTCATGGTTTTGATGCGTCCCAGGTGATATGCTTGAAGCCGTTGGCCTTCAGGTCGAAATGATCACCGCGGCAGCGTTGCCAACTGATTGCACTGATGCAGCATGGGTGGTTTCGGCAGAAGGGCTGTCGTAATCGTAGGCTCGGCTCGGAACGATTCTGGCAGGGGGCTGTCCTTTTGGCGGTGATGTTCTGAAGTGGAAGCGGCTACATGCCAATGGATGTCTTAGCTTAGCCGAGGCGCTGTGGCTTTGGAGGAGGCTTAGTCGTGGAGACTCGGCAGGTGAAATCTGATGACAGTTGCCGGCTCCAGCTTGCAGAGCAGGGGCGGTTTGTTGTGGATGTGTCGAAAAAGCCGGCAGCACGAGAGATGTCGGGTGGGGAAATCTTTGTCTTCCCATTCCTTGCACCTGCCTCTGACGGGCGAAGGCAATGGCTGTGAGGGGATCGTGCGCTGAAAGCAGCGTTGCCACAGTTTGGGGCATTGTCCCAAGGATTATCCTCACTCTTCGAAAGCCAAGAAGCACTTCCTGGTCATCTATGCCGCTTAGACGCAGCGGTTATCGGCTTGGATGGACTCTCTTCCTAGCCGATTTAGCCGGTTGGGCTGCAGGCTGGGCTATCTGGCGAGCAGCCAGCCAACATGCCACAGCCCATGGAGGACGATGACGAGCAGGTCCTTGCGCTTTTCAGACTAAGATATGACCGTTGCCCAACAGCCCAAAGGCTGGGAATGTAGCAAGTCGGCGCTCGGAAGCGCTGCAGGTCGCAGTGAGCAAGCGTGAACGGGAGTCCAAGAAGAAGGGCAAAAATCAGGACACCTACAAAGACAAGGTCCGGTTTCAGAGCAAGTTGAGGTGAGGTGAGCTGGCGTTTATATGACCAGATTGCAGTTCCGCCGTTTTAGTGACAGGTTCTCAAGAAAAAAGAACACCAAAGAAAGAAGGGCTTTGGTGTGCTTGGTCTGCATGGCTCGATATGTGCACGGAAAGCACTGCACCTTCGCCTGCCTTCGAGGTGCGCAAGGATACAAAATACACGGCCCGACCGAGAAAGTCTGGAGCTTTCTGAGCCGAGCATGGCTCTTCGTTTCACTCCAAATACAGCAGGCTCAGGGTCTTTGCCCTTCGCCGCTGGTTGTACATAAAGGACAACGCAAGACAAGACCAAGCGTTGCCTCCCGTTAGACACGCGCAGCTCCGGCATAAGCCGCCTCATGGCCTGAGGGTCAAGTTTCGACCGAAACGGCAGACAAAAGTTGGGAGTCGGAGGCACCGGAGGATGTGGTGCAGAACTCGTTCACTTGCGTCCTTCGTCGCCTGCCACCACTGCCGCTGCTCAAGTCCGATCCGCGAACCCTGAAGGGGTTGCCGCGTGTTCAGATCATGCACAGACTTGCCGAGGCTTTTCACTTTACTCAAGTCCTAACATTATCAGCTCCCATCCTCAGAATGCTGTTTTTGATGCCAAGACTCGATGTGACAAGTGGACCACCGCACCCGTCGCAGATGCATAGCTGCCGGAAATCTGCCATCTGATGCTTGATCAATGCTCCTGGACAGCATGAACTAGGCTGAATGCATCGCCTCGTGAACCACCCCGGCCTTCGCTATCTCTGTGAAGTAGACTCTATGTCGTGCCCGTAGCTGAAGTCTGAAGACGTGGCCTGGCAAGATAAACGAGGTTGCTACATCCACACCGACCAAGAGTTTGAGAATGCAGCTTGCTGCACCAAGCCGGGTGAGGTATTCCGTGCATGACATGTGCTTTGTTTTCAATCCTCACGACGAGCTGCGATGACTTTCTCAAGGATCTTCTACTGCCACAGTGCCGCGCATCCTTGCAAGTCTGCGCTACTTACTCCAATGCAGGAGCCGGCTGCTACCTTGCACGTTTCTCTTCTAGCTTTTCACTTGTGAAGATTCTGACCACTGGAGCTACAAGATCGAAGAGCTCACAGATGCTTTTGCCAGGAGGGGACAAATTCGAGGCACAGGCGTGGCAACCATCGCGACCGAGAGCATTCAGTTGGGCAGTGTGAGGAGCTGGAAAACCAACTCACCGCAGGTGCGCCCGCAGCATACCTTCGCAAACGGCTCCACCTATACCGGTGATTGGCTAGGCACCCTGCTTAGCAGTGCCTTTGTGAGAGGCGTAGGTGAGAGAGTGGTGATTGATGGGACTGTAGCTTCGAGGTCTTGTGCGGCACGGAAGTGGCGTGCAGGCACTGGCTCCACACGGCCCGAGTTTAGCTGCACTCCGGAGAAGCGACGCATTGCAGGTATGGCCAGATGGAGCCCGCTATGAGGGACAGTGGCAGCACGACATGGCCAACGGAATTGGACGGTTTGAGCATTGCGATGGTGATGCGGCTCGCTTCTACAACAATGAACTCGTTATCTCGTGCTGCATGGATGTGAATGATAAAAGAGATGCGCTGCTATATTTACTGAAGAGCCTCCACAGGTCGTAAATTTCCGGCGATGCTTGCTGGCTTGAGCTACTACGGAAATCTTAGGTCTATGAGGGCGAGTGGAAAAATGACAGGGCGCACGGGCGCGGCATATACATGCGGCTTGCATGCAGCCAGCTCTCGCTGTCTCACTTCAATGAAGAGCCGAGTACCACTCTCCGGTGTGAAGCTCGCATCAGTTGTCAGTCTTCAACCTTCGTTACGAGACTTTGTCTGTCTGAGGTGCAAGTGTCGGCATAAGCGAGACTGCCTAGAAAGAGCATCTTTCTCTTGAGCACATTTTCGATCCATGAACCACGGACCGCGTCACGCTTCAGTCCCGGGCTGATGAAGCTGCCGTCTCGTCCGTTGTTTGGGGATGTGGTTCCTTCCCGAGAGTGGCGCCCCCTGTGCTAAGAGTGACTTTGGTTTCGGGAGCTTGTCGTTGTCCCGTTGCTGTTGTGTTGCTGTTGCTATTGTTGCCGTGGTTTGAAGTTGTCCTTCGTTAGGCCACAACATATGGCCTGACAAATCTTGAGCCAATGTCCATGAGGTCCTCGAGTGCTCCCCTTAAATTCAGGGGTTGAAGAGTGTGGATTTTGTGCGTTCCGGGATGAAGATCAGTTCTGCTTGTCGGTTCTTGGTTGACGATCATACCAGCGGCTTCGTGCGGTCCGTCCTTGATTTGCCGTCTCGCACAACCGCAATCGCTGGATTAGTTGAAGCCCGAAGTCCCGGCACGAAGAGTTCAGGCATGCGAGTGGCTCGACCTACGTTGGGGAGTGGCAGGAGCCGGAGCCGTCTTTGCAAAGGACAACGCTCACAGTGGCTCGTGTTGGTAGGACGACCGGCAGCATGGCTATGGGACCGAGACCTGGCCGGACGGCACCAGATTCACAGGAACTTCGGCTGAACTTCTGGTCCAGTCGCCAGTTGCGATTTGGCTCCTGGCATGCACGGGAAGCTGAGGCATGTACGAGAACGGCTTGAAGTCTGGCCAGGTGCAAGACTTACTGGGAAAGGTCAGCACTTCCGCACCTGTAAAGACTAGGGCAACTCGCCACCGCCACAGACTGTCACTGAGACGGCTTATCTGCTTTCAGTGCAGTGTCTTTCTCTGAAGTAAAACCAGCAGCGCTTCCAAAGCGAATGCTAGGCATCGCGTCTTCCGAGAGCAACCCTTGTAAAGGGCTGAAGCAATCGGAAGGGCATTCTCTGGAGGGAGGCTCGGACGGACCGGTCCTCTTAAACCCATTCCGATTCCTTAACCCCATCCTTCCTTGAGTTGATCACGCTCCTTCGTGGTTCTTCTCCTTGATCGTCTCCCTGTGCGACCTCACGCCACACCTGATCCCGGCCTTTCACCCTGCTGCAAACGAAGCCTCACTTACCTCGCTCACTCCTACAGGGCTGCTTCAGCTGGGCTGACAAATCCTCCTACAGTGGCGACTTCAAGGACAACGAGATCAATGGACATGGGAAGCACCCGGAATGCATCAGATGTCAAGAAATAGAACCTAGTGCAGGCCAGCACCTACTGTCGCGTTGCTGCTGCTTGTTCTTCCTTCAGGTATGTCTGGGGAGGCTTGACAGCAAGACTTGACAATGCCTGTTTGTCCGACAGCCAAGCTGATGCAGCACCGTAGCTTCCGCATTCTCCAGCAATTAAGGGGATGGGCGTGAGTCCTTCACTCAGCGTGAGCCCGGCGACGGGAAGTGAAAACCTTGTTCCGAACAAATGGTTGTCAGCTGCAGAATGAACAAATCGCCATGAAGGTTCGTAGGGTCCTGGAAAGCAAGCTACATGGATGGAGCTGGCAGGCTCATTGTCTAACATTGCCTGCTCTTTTCATCCGGAGAGATCGTATGCCCTGCCTCCCTGAGCAGATTTACCTGGCCGGACGGCAAGACCTTCGAAGGGTTTTACGCAAAGGACGTGAAGGCCAAGTGTCTGAGCTCTACTCGTGTTTGCTCTGGTTTCAGTCGTGAGCAAATCATGCTGACGGGGATATGAAACTTTTTGACCTTTTGCATCTGTGAAGGAAGGTGTTGGCCGATTCTCGTGGCCAGATGGACGCTCCTTCTTTGGACAGTGGAAGGATGGGAAGCAACATGGCGGGCTTCTTAGCCCACGGAAGCATCTAAATTTAAACCTACTTGGTGCGATAAAGAGGTTGTGGGCAGGCAGTATGTGCTGAAATTGAGGCCGCGGAATATTGAATCTGCCATCGGGAGAGGTTGAGGCCTCGCCTCGCCCCTGCATCTGCCCTGGAACACTGCGGGATGTGAATCTTTCATGCATGAAGGTCGGCCTATGGGAGAAGGGGCACAGGAAACACTGACCTGAGGACAACTGTCCCGTGGCAGTTCCCTTCAGAGTCGCAAAGCAGACTCCTGAGCTGTCGTAGAGGGGCATTTGGTCAAGTCGGATGGCAATTGAGCAAGCAAGACGCATAACAGAGCTCGCGACAGGCACCCTGAAACGTTCACAGAATTTCACGATCCTGTGCGCTTGATGCCATGAGGATTTGTCAGAGCAGATGGCCCCAAAGGCGAGCCATCCCAGTAACAACGACGTGGGCAGAACTGCCGGATCATTGCCCATCCTAGCACAATGGCGGACGAAGAAGTCCTCGGAAAAGTTAGCGACCGCTGGCGACTGCAGCTGCTCGAACCTGTGAGAGCTCTGTTGCAGGCCCGTGAGCAATCCAGAGGTGCATCCAAACGAAACGTTGATGAAGCAGCTTGCGACTCGCCTGAGCTTGCATGCGTGCTCCAGTCCACAAATGTTGCGTTGGGGAGCACTCTTTCTGACCTTAGCAGACTCAGCCTGAGGTGCGGCATGGCTCGTCGAGAAAGGAGCTTAGAATCCATGGTCTGCTTGGTTCTGTGATATCTGCAAGGGCCACCACTGAACGCACAGAGGGCAGGTCATTGCAATGTGGTGCGAACAGGGTTTTGCCCTACACGTTCCTGCATGCCGAGGCAGTTCATGACGCTGTACGGGAGCTGCGACCTTGGTCTCTGCATGTCCACCAGTCTCGTTCCCGCCGGCTCTTCTTTTCATACTGCGAACACGCCGACACCATCGAAGACCATCAATCGCTACTTCCTTGCTGAGTATGGCCAAGGACTCAGGGGCGAGGAGATTGGTGTGATTTCGCCATATGCCGCGCAGGCCGGAAAATGCAACGCAATGTGCTCTTGCTCTTTTGCTTTTCAAGCCGTTACATAGATCTTGGCATGCCTCCGAAGGCCGGAGTCAGAAGAGTCGCACATGTCCGCATGATCGATGCTCGCCATGGCACCAAGCAAACAACATAAACGACAACGATCCAGCTTCTTTTGGTCGCACCTTGTACTTGTAATATCTTGTAATCATTTCACGAGCATTTCGGGCAAGCGAACAGTGCACAGAGCTTCCAGGTCAAAAGCTGCTTGTATGTTTGCATATTTTTTTTTTAAATGTGTGTGTGTGTGTGTGTGTGTGCTTGTGCGAGTACAGTACGCGCATGCGTGCACTTATGATCTATCGTGATCTATCTTGTTGGCAGGTCTCTGAGATACGAAATGCCCGTGGCTCGGGTACCGCAACTTGGCATCGTCTTGCCCGGCTTCTGATGTGGCTACTTTTCCGAGGCCCTTCCGAGAGAAGCCAGGGATGCAGTCGCAGTCTCTGGCCGCTTTGAAAGTCTGCATGCCAGTTCAGATCGCAAGTTGATCTCCAATTCCGGACTCCAGAGTTGTACTGCGGATGACTCGGGAGTGCATGCGCGCTTTGATTCGCATGTGCCGATGCCACCTGCCATCTTGCAGCCATGTGCCCCCCAAAACATGCAACATGGCCTGCACAGTGCACACTCAATCCAACCAAGCCGCCGTCAGAGCTGCAATGCTGCGGCTCTAGCTATCGAGCCCGAGCTCTCCAGTAGAGCCAATTCCAAGGCCTCGCTTGTCGCAGTCGTTCTAAAAAGCACCACCTTTAAGGCAGCCGGTTGTTGCATCCATGTCGAGCTTTCATGGGGTATTGACAGCGACATTGCTTCTTCAGACCGCTGCTTCTCAAGAGACATGCAGGACGGGACGAACGAGCTTAGATAAGAAGGAGCTTGAAGCCGATCTCGCAGTCGCATGCAGGATCGGAAGCCCTGGCGCCGAGTCTGTGTCAGTTGGCATTGTGGGCGCTGGGCTCGTTGGACAAGAAGTCTTAAGGCAGCTCCGTGCTCTCAGCGACACTGCCGGCGGAGGCCTGGGGCCCCTGCCATGAGCAGGCAGCCTATACTCGAGTCTTACTGGAGAGCCGGTGGGTTGGAGGGCAGAACGAATATGCGCACGGGGAATTCTGGAGTCCTGCAGCAAGGCAAGAAGTCCTAAGTGTTGATTTAACGGAAGGGGAAAGAAACAAGATGTGCAGATGGTGAGCAGGACCGTTACCACCCAAAGTTGTGGGTGTTTGGCATTGTGTGACTGGTCACTGGTGGTGTCTCTGAGAGGGAGGATGCCAGTAGAGACGATGCTGGAACATGCTGGCTGAGTCAGATGCAGAAGGGTGGTCAGCAGGACACCAATCAGCACCGCATGGGCAGGCGGTTGGAGCACGGTGGCCGTTCTGCGCTCTCAGCGCATGTGGCTTCAACACCTGCAGGAGGCACCCGCCAACCACCCACCACCCACCTTCAACTTTTTTCGTCCTCCGTCAGTGGTGCATTCCATAAGCCAGCCGCAGTTGAAGGCGACAGATGATGTCATGAACCGGCCTGGTGAGTCGACCAATCTCACAAAGTTCAGCGACTTCATGAGCGCCCTTCCAGGACAGGACTTGCTTGCAAGTGTCTAAGATACTTAGAAGTTTCAGATCTGCCTCGCACCGCGAGAGGTCCACGGGTGATCCTGGACTGCACCCCCTCGGAAGAGCCAGCTGATCTGTATCAAAGTTGGCTTGCTGCAGGATGGGTCTTTTAGGTCATTGCACACCTCAAGTCCTTGGAGTAGGCCCGTTGCCAGGCATCAACGTGATCACTGCCAATAAGAAAGCCGGAAGTGGCAGCCTGAAAAGATACAAAGCGATCAGGGAGGCTGCACGGCTAGGGCAAAGCCACTTTCTCTACGAGGCCAGGTGACTTCGCCTTGTGCAGCGACGTGTCTTGGAAAGCCTTTCCGCACGTGTTGGCAGGCTACGGTTGGAGCTGGGTTGCCAGTGCTGGCGACTTTGCAAGACATGGTTCGAAGCGGAGATGATGTTCATGCCCTCTTGATGGCATTTGGAATAGCCCAGCCGTTGTACACGAAGCAGGTCGTTGGAAGCAGAAAGAGCTCAGGTAGTTGAAGGCCGATGGGTTTTCTGGCTTGCACAGATCGCGCTGAACAGATTCAGCCCAGAGTTGCAGAATGACCTGCAGCATTCGGCGGGTCCTAGAGATGTGCATCTGTAACACGCGCTTTTGAGGCGCCGCGCCGATGTCGCGCACAGTTACCAAACCCTGCTTCAAAGTATCCGTCGGTCTGGAGAATGCCATACAATTCCCGCAGCAATGCAGGTGTTTTCAGTGGCACGTTGTCTTTCATCTTCAACCACATCGAGTGTTTTCTCTGCACATAGAAGCCACAGGAAGCTTTTGACTCAGCAGCTGGCAGCCCCTTTGCCTAGGCTTGGTGCCACCTTTTCGGAAGCTGTCTGGGAGGCTGCACGGCTAGGCTTTTTGGAGCCGGACCCTCGCGACGACTTGAGTGGTGGCGATGTCCAGCGCAAAGCGACCTCTCTGCATATGCAAGCAACACCGAGAGAGAAAAGTGGAGAGAGGGAGAGAGAGATAAAGTTTTGGAGAAAGAGCGGAAGGAAGAGATGATCCAAAATTCTGCGCACATTTCTTAGCTGGCATGTATTCCTTCGATCGGGTTGCTGCAACTGGAACGCCACTTTTCCGTTTCTGTTCTTAAGCGAGCTGCTCCAGCAAAGCAAGGTATGAAATTTCATCAATTTCATCGAACTTGTTCAGTTCCCAGCATGCAAAACATTTGAGTTTAGGTCCTTGCTAGGGGCTGTGCGCGAAACTCAGAATCGCGCTTATCGAAGAAACCAGGGGCTGCAGCAAAAAGAAGACACCACGTTGCGGAAACAAGAAATAACCGTACTTGTCGTGAATGCGTACTCCTTGTAAACGTCCGCGATTCACACTGACAATCGCCAAAGGAGGTGCGAATGGCACACTGCATGGTTGCAGACAGCTCCTCTCAAGGTCACTTCAGGCCACTCCAAGCAGATGTGCCAGCTGTAATGCGCCGCAGACCTGCGGAACGAAGGAAGCACGCATGATATTGGCTGGATGTGCGCAAGTCAGGGCTGTGCGAGAGCAGACCATGAGCTGCGATACATAATGTGAAAAGGAATGCTAGCTCATCTGTGTTGCGGTGAGCCCCACGCCCTTAAGATGGAGAAAAGAATTAACGCGCATTGAGGTTGTCATCCTGGCAAGGGAGTTGGGTCTTGAAATGGAGCTCGAAGATGTCGCTCCGGAGTCCTTGGTTCCTGGCACGCTGATCTGGAACCCACCAAACACAGACACCCGAGCCTTCTCTGCAAGATGCCAAGCTGACCCTTCTCCGACTGAGCCCAGGGAAAGGGACCCTGGTCTTGACTCCAAGTCATCTAGCTGTTGGCTTTCAAATTAGTCAATGCAGCAATAGATGTCCGAGGCAGCACAGTCTCGGACTTCGTGAGCCATTTGCGTGAGTTCGATGGTGACATGGCAGAGAAGGTTGCGCAGGCACCCTCATCACTTAGCGCGCAAGGCCTGCGTTTCGTCGCTGTGATCTGAATGCAGGCTCGTGTTCAGAACAATGTCCTGCGCTATGTGGGCACCATCAACGTTTCCAGCCGGACGGCCAGAATCTCCTTGATGCCGGTGCTTCGTGATCATCCTTTAGCAGGCCGTTCCCTGAGTTTCCCGTACCTGTACTCTTGCGCTGCCGTGCCTCTGCTTTCCCCGCCAGCTCTCCGCCATGCGGATAACATGGTGGCCATCTCGTCGGCACGCTTCACCCCACGGCCTCTGGTGGTTCAGGGTCCCGGAGCCGGTGCTGCAGCCACTGGGCATGCGAGCGGTCCTTTGCGCTGGGGGCTCCAAGTCGAGCCATACGAAGCCGAGGTGACTGCCTTCGGAATGCTCGCGGACATGTTCCGACTCGAGCGATCCGGGTCTGCGTCGCGATGCCCTGCGCAAGAAAAGGTCTTGCCCAGCACGCTTCGACGGTGTACTGCACAGAGGAGAGAAGGTTCTGATCTCCAGTGACTGGACATGTCTAAGGTCCAAGTGTCTTCAGTGGATGCCTTCCAGGGATGCCAGAAGGCATCATGTGAGACGTGGGAATATACCATCGGCTCGCTTGGTACCCTTGCTTGCCCATGCAGGATATCATCATCCTCAGCCTCGTCCGAGCCAATCCACGCCAGTGGCTGAGCATATCAAATCCGTCCTGGCCGTGCCTGCTCACTTTCGAAACTGTCCCATGAGGTGGTGATGTTGGGTTTGTGTCGGACTGGCGTCGACTGAACGTTGTCTTGCTGACATGCTTGCGGCGGTAGCATGCAGCTCAGGGCTAGATCCGGCCATAGAGTGGACGCGACAGGCCTTCACGCGGTCAAGAAAGCTTTGTCTCATCCTAGCCCTAGCCCCAGCAAGTCATTGTTTCACTTTGCGGTCTGTGTTGCATTCCATGCTTAGCCCGTGCGGTCTCGTCTAAGGCACATCTACCCACATGGCTGAGTACGGAGAGTGCTCTCTTGAGGTGTCACCTGCATTCTTGTGAGTTCCTTTGACATGCAGCTTCGGGTTCTTGCCTGAAAGATAGGTCAACTAGAGTCAGCTGCCAGGGACTGGATCGGCTTTCACCCGGCCGATGTCGCAGAGGCCAGGCGTTCGCTTGCTGAAGCAGGGGCAGGGAAACACGGATTCATGGCTACATCATGGCGAGGTCAAGTCGTTTCAGAAGAGTGGCCGCGAGCCATCCTAGTTTTCTCGAGGACCGTCTGCAATCGTTGCCTTGGCAGAACTGCTGCCAGGCTCCGTTGGTCTAGGAGCTTTGCCTTCGGATCTGGAGAACCAGGCATTGGTCAACCAAACCAGCACAGGCAGAGCGAAGTGCTCCTTGCCTGACGGATGCCGTTGAGGTCGACATGTTGCGGGCAGAGTTTGCCAAAAATCGCCCAGCAGCAGCACTGGTCTTAGCAAGTAGCAATCAATCAGCGCACAGCAAGCATGCAGCGGGCCACGCGGCACCATCGCCCACGAGCCTCGCCGTCTCTCGAGGCCAAGCTTCCGCGAGTTTCAGCCGAAGCCTTTGCTGCACACGGCACTCACGCAGCTCGCGGACGCACTTGGGTTCAGTGCTTCCTGGAGCCCATGATCACGAGGTGGCTGCAAAGGGAGGTGGCACGGACGCAGCCACAATGAAAAGAAAGAATCTGGAAGCCGCGATCGCCTTAGGTCATAAAGACCCACTGAACACGATTCTGGGTCAATCCCGAATGCTTTCTGTGGAAGTTGTTCTGACAGGTAGGGAGAATCACTGCTCTAAGGGGCGGGCGCTGTCAGAAGCGATCAGCAAAGTTGACGAAAGCCTCCTCGAGGCAGCCCTCAACAAGGCAAGCATTTACTTGAGCAGCTTCCTTCAGGCCTTCGAACGCTGCAGAATGCCTGTCACGCACGTGTAGACATACATCCCCCTCCTGTTGTGCAAAGCGCGGGCTCTTTGATCTGTTGCTCCGCCAATCTCGACAGAAAGGGGACACACACACATGCGCACGCATGCATGCTTGTTAGCGCGGCTGACAGCTCACACCCATGCATAGTAACGTAGCGTAGATATGCACACCTTCCACATACTGGTAGCAAACCTGCTGAATCTTTAAATATGAGCATATTTACCGTGGCTCTCCCAGTAGAAATAATATTAACAAGGCGAACATGCCAACAAACATACTTGCCGAGGAATGGGCGTACCTAACCCCTCCCGCACGTGTCTACGTTTTCAGGCGCCATGCAAAAACGCCAGAGAAACCGCTGTTACTGGAACATACGGGTGTGCCTGCGATCTTGCTTGTCTTGCCAGCAAGCTTCGAGCTCGACAGCAGCAGGCCATCGATGCTGGCATCCAGAACAGCACAGTGGAAGAAGCAGAGGACGGTTGATCCAGACAAAGCAGTTTAAGTGATTATTGCATACATGTCGCAGCGCACTCTCAGGATATGCTTCGGCGCATTGTCTGCCTGCGAGAGCTAAACGAATCGACCTGAGATGTTCGCTTACACCGCTGCTGAGCCGTTACTGCAATTGCCGGCACTGTTGGCGCAATCGCAATGGCTCAGGTGGCTGCCAGCGGGGATGACGAGTCGGTCCTGCAGGAGAGCTCGTCACCTTGGAGTGTCCGATTTTCGAAAGAAACCACTGCAGCCTGTCAGGCCGCCATCTTCTTGGCGAGACAATCTGGCGTGAGCGAGACTGACATCTCGCAGGCCAGAGGAAGACAAGAGGAATAGCAAGGTACACCGCGGCCGTCTCTCTGCTGAAGGCAGAAGAAAGCTTCAACTTGAACCTCAAGGAGCGCAGGGCTTCTTAAGGACCTTGTTGTGCACGAATCCTCCGAAGTTCCAGAAGGCCGCCCTGGAAGAGCGCCTCGGCGTAGAGCGCAGAGAGAAAGCCGCAACCTCAGCAACAAATTCGTACGAAAGTCACAATAGCTTGCTGCACTGTCGATGTCATAGCAACGACAACTGCGTCAAACCGCCACTCGCCAGCCTGACCGGGTGCTGCCCCTGTGTTTTGGGTAAATTTAGTCCCTTGGGGAGGGTGGCCGTCGGTTCTGTGCCTCTGCGAGCTCGCGGTCCACTGGCCCTTATAGGTCCTGTCGTTCCTGTAATCCTCTGGTCCTGTGCTCCTCGTTGGTGCTTCGTCAGTATTCTCTGTACTAGCAACTGGAGGGGTGTGGGGGGGTGGCCGGGCGCTGCAACCGAAACGAAGAAACCGACCATGATGTCTTCAGGACTCCTCGCATCACCGCCCGTGGCTGTGTTTCAGGAGCAACATTGCAGGGGAAATGCGAGCAATGACAACACCAAGCCTTTCGAGCGAAAGCAACACAACATCCTAAGCGACTGCACACGTCCTCGCTTCACGAGCAACTTGGGAAGGATGGGAGAGTGAAATTGAATCGAAGAAAAACAGGACATGTCGGCAGAGCACAAAGGGAACAGTTGCTCGGGGGGAACTCAATTCATGAAATATCGATGTTTCCTACAACGAAGGCGAAACACTGACCCCGGTCTAAGTTAATATGCTACTCTCTAGTTAACATGCTGAAACAGCGATCAGTACGCTCTTCAGAACAGTCAGAAATACGTCGGAAGTTGCAGCATCTGCAGATAGCACTCGGAAGTGTGAGGCCATAGAGAAATAGGAACTGCAGCAAACTTCAGCGTTGGAAACCTGCTGCACATCAAAGCGGTTGCAGGCAGGAACAGCCGGAAAGCAGCTCACCGCAGCATGGGATGTCTGAAATTCCTTCAGAACTGCTGCAATGTGCAGCCAGATACAGCCAGGAAAGGGTCGCCAATGCTAAGAGGGACAACCAAGCCCGCCAACGCCAACAGAGACCTGTCGTGCCTTGCCGGGTATTGCTCTAAGGTTTGTAGGCTTTGGGTTTTTCAGGGGGTGTATGGGTTTCGGGCTTGGTTGGGGGTTTACGATGTAGTTTGAGTTTAGGGCAAACTGGCCCAGGCCTTTGCCCGGCTCCGCGAGGCTCGGCCCGGAGCTCCTGCCTGCAGCGCCGTATGATGGAGCAGCGAAACTTGTTTCCGTAAACAATCAGAAAGGGTGGTCTCATATGGCACGGTGGACGGCTAGCTGTACGTAGCAGCAGCAACAGGGACAGAGTCAAGTCCAAGCTTTCGGGTCCGGGCAGCGCTTGAGGAGCGAGGGACATACGGATTTCTGTGTGTGTGTGTGTGTGTGTGTGTCATTCTGTGTCCGTCCCTTGCAGTCTCAGGAGCACCCCCCCTTCTATCGTCGAAGCGTGTGCGCTCCACTCACTCTTTTCGACTTCTCGCCCCCCGCTCCGAGCTTCCAGCGGAGTTTGCCTTTGTTTTTGAAGCACCTGTCCAGGCCATGGGTGGGCGAAACATCACTGCTGGAATCTCTGTGCTTCGACTGCCCAAGAGTCGGTGCTGATGTGCTGCAGCCCCAAGGCGTTGAAAAGCGCCATTGCGCAAGCTCGTGCTTCGGCCGCATCAGGACAGGCCACTCGGCCACTCGCTTAGCTTCATATGGACTGTCTCCAAGGTGCAGAGGAAGCTGCTGAACAAGACCTGCAGGCGACGCAAACTCCAGCTCAGCGGTTCTAACATGTTGCAATGCTCGAGTATGGACTTAACATAGACAGCTGATGAAAACTGCAGGCTGCCGAGGATGCGCTAACGCGGCTGTTAGAGGAACAAGCTGCAAGGACGGTGTCACTGAATCTCCGACTTGAAGAACCTGAAGAATGCATAGGATGTGCTGCCCAGGAAAGCTCCTGTGCCAGTCGAGCCGGAGCCAGCAGCCTACGAAGAGCCGATGGAGCCGAAGCAGGAAGAAGCGGAACCGATGGAAACGGAACAAGATGTCCCAGTAGCCGTGAAGCGCGAAGCGCCACCAGCTGCCAAAGCGGAGGATCTGCCGACAGGACCGATGAGTTCAAATTCTCAGAGTGTCCAGAGTGTGGAGAGCCGCCAGGAAAGCCTGTTCCAAAGGTGCCCGGCATCAAGCTGCGGCCTTAATTCGGCCGTGTCGAGCCATGCTAAGCCGCGATGAGAAATCTTCCGTTGCTTGCAGGCGGATGCAGCTTCGAGTGCTTGACAAAGTTGGTCGCTTCCCGAGATCTGTCCGGAGGCAAAGCTCAGGCATGACAACTCGGACGGAATCGTGTTCAGGCTGTGGCATGACATTGCAGACGACGAAGTGGGGCATGGTCGTCGAGGAGCACACACAAGTCAGGGAGCAGCGTCAGTGTCTATGTCTATGTCATGACACGACCAGAGGAAGTGGAAGCCAAGCCTGGACAGCCACTTCTGAAGGTGGGTGACTGCATTGTCGAGGCGGGAGCTCCGCAGTTCAGCCTGGAAATGTTCCTGTCCTGTGCTGCCAGATAGACAAGCTTTCCCTTATGGGGCTTCCAGAGGATGTCTGCGAGGTCGGCAGTGGAGATGGAGGTAGCAGCTCAAATGACTTAGCAGTGTAGCTTTCTGCAGGACACCTTCGGCACAGCCTTTCGGCATGGCGTTTGGCTTTCTGCTGCCTCCGGTGTTGAGGCGGCCGACAAGATCGAGCGCGACAGACTAGTTCCCAGTCCACGACCGACCCCCTGGTTAAACAGGCCGGCATTAATCGAGAAGACCTCGATGCGGCCAATCTCTTGGTTTCTGGAGTGTCATCCGGGTAGCAGCAGGGCAGGTGATTGACGACTGAAGCTGCTGAGGCAGAGTATGCTTATGACAAGTACTTCAGCATGTATGCGCTGGCAGAGGCAGTTCCGCTTACAGGTAGATTCGTCCGGCCACCGGGCAAGCACTGCCCGAGCTTTTCAGCAGCAACAATTGCAAAGGCCCACGATGAAGTATCTTTGCGTGTGGCCATCATGGAGGTGCCGGTGCTGTCTGCGGACTTTGTGCTTGGAGCCTTGCCGAGCAAGCTGTTGCCCACATGCAAAGGCACGAGCCGCTGGTGTTGAAGCGGCTTTAATCTCAGAGGCGGACACGCGCCTGAGGCGCGAGCCTCGAGCATGCACCCGTTCTTCAGCATTCACCATGTGAGGAAGGGCGGATCACCAAGTAAGGACTCTTGCTGCAGAGAGGGAACTTGCCGATGCCGGCGCCGGGTTCCAATTTCTGCTTGGTGAATGATGCCAGCCATTGGTGGTCGAAGTACCTGGCCCACTAGAGGCAAAGCACCCGCATCTCTTGTGGCTCTGAAGATCTCTGAAGTAACGTGATGCCAAAAGACCTAGGTGGACGAATCCAGCACGGGGGTTTCGCACAATGACGATAAGGGAAGTTTCTTCGTATCACATCAGTCCCGTCACTCCCACCCCGGGAATCGCCCCAACCTCGACTGAAGCCTGCGCAATGTCGCCAGCACAATGTCATCCAAAGCTGCCTTGCTCCATGATTTGGAGAAGAAGCGTCAGGAGCAAACCTCGAGTCAGAGGTTTCTTCACTATCAATAGCGCTCACTTCAGGCTTCGGGAGTTTTGGAGGATGCTAGTGCGATGTGCTGGCCGTGGGGAAATTGGCCGGGCGGGCTCCAACAAGCATGTGGAAAGGGATTTTTTGGAGAGATTTGGTCCCTGCTGATGTTTTGGAGCCTCAGGTTGCCAAAATGCTGCCTCAAATTTCCCCAAAAATGAGACAGCATTGGCAGGGGACCGAAGTTTTGCTAGGGCCACAGTTAGCGAGGTTTGGGGAATTTGGGGGGACTTGTCTTTTGCTCCTCACATGTCCTTGCGCCTCAACCGCCGGTCCAAAACATTGGCCTGCGATTCTGGCAATGCGCCAACGCTAGGGCTAGGACGACCTCTGCGCTGCTTGTCGTGGTGGAGTCCGGAGTGTCTGCCAGGAGCGAGAGAGGCAACGCCAGCAGAACGCGGAGGAGCTTGGCTTCTTGTGGTGTCATCGTCATGCATGGCTCCGCTGCAAGATCAAAGTCTGCGGCAAAGGAGACGGCCAAGGAGAGCCACCGGACAGAGGCCGCAGTACGCATCCAGTCCTTCGCCGCCTGGCTGAGCTTGGACTTTGGACTGATGGGATCGTGTTCGCGTTTGTCTGAAAATGGGTCAATCCAGGTCCGGGGATTCCTGGCAAGACGCAGTTGGGCAGAGGCCGAATGGAAGAGTCTTCGGAGCCATAGCTGATCACTTGGCTTCCGGCGCAAGCTTCCGGAAATGTCACTTTTGTCGGTGTGTTGATTCAGCTTCCCTCCTTTCCGGCTGCACTGAGGAAGCAGGTTCACGATCTGGGGGCTCTCGCGACTTCGTTGCGGCAGCAAGGACAGTTCCACTTGCAAGTGCAGGGAAACTAGGCGCAGCAAGACCATGTCTGCATAACCTGAGTCGGGTGAGCTGCTGAAGGCCCACCTACCCGAAGCTGTGCATTTGCAGACTAAAGCCATCATAAGTAGAGTAGAGTCTGTGTATGTCTGTGTTCGTGGGCACTCCATCTTTGCCTTGGAATGGAGGAAAGCAGTTCCTGGCGCCAGCGGAGTTGCTGCTGACGTTTTTGCGCCGGTCGTGCTGGCAGGCCCCGATCGGTCAGCCGTCTGGACTGCAGGGGCCGCGAAGTCACGAAGTTTTTAGAGTGATGTGAGGTCCGAGCCAGCGCATCACGGAGTTCAGATGAACTGGCCGAGGCACCTAGACATCGATGCGCATGGACGATTTGTGATTTGTCAGTGTCCTAGAGCATGTTTCGAGAGGGCACTGAAATCAGGGGAGCTGCAGGTGCTTCAGACTTTGTCCTCGCTGGCCGTTCGCCTACGTTCTCAGTTCTCTTTCACTTTCTGTTCTGAGTTTGTCGGAGCGAATCAGGAAGCAAGTGCTTCCGAATATTTCCGAATGTTGACACCATGCAAGAAGAAACGTGGGCCATGCGCTAAGGCAATTGACGGCTTGCGGGCCTCTTCAAACGGTGCTCAAAAGAGCGTTTGCTCCAAGCTGAGCTTACACACGGTGCGGGGCGCATGTGCTTCGCCAGCATGTCCCGTGTTCAGCATGTTTGGACGGTTTTGCAAGGTTCTCTTTTATGTGCCGACGCCCGACCAATGCACGTACCGGTGCTTTGCTGGCAAGTGAGGTGTCAGGTTGTTGTGGGGATGTGACATCAGTGCGCCCAAGCTTGGCTGGACAGGCCACGTTTCTCTTTAAAGACTGGCTCCCAGACACCCAGGATCCAAATCGGACCGTCGTCAACTTCTGCCACGCTCTGCTAGTGGTCGCAACCGCGCCAGTTCGTGGACACTCGCAAATCCTGTCGACTGCAGCATCGGCCTGCGTGGCAAATCTGGCCGAGATCTTGAATGTGCACAGCTGGGCAGGTGTGCGGGTTTCCGCTTCTGTTTGTTTCGTTGCGATCGAGGTTGTCAAGAATTTCTGCGATTTACGGTGCATGTGCGACCAACCTCTGATTCTTGGTATTGTATCCGTTTGGTGCCCAACGGTTCAGCGACCTGTAGCTAGAGCTCTCGACAATTCATAGGCACATGATTTCAAGAATCTGATGATATGTTTTGGGACCCTCGCCATGTGAGAGGGAGGAATGATATGGGTGGGTGCCAGCCCGGCTACTCCAAGTCCAGCAAACCAGACGCAGCGAACCCGAGAACAAACACGTTTTTCAATCAGCTAAAATATGTCCTTATCCATGCATTCGTCATTCGTTAGTCACAGGCGGCTCTGAGACGGGTGCACAATTGGTTCGGCGGATTTCTGGCCAGCTGCTGCAGACCTGCGTCTGTTCCGCTACGTTGCTTTCCGCACTGATCACACTTAAAGTCTCGCAGAGCTGGTTTGTTGGTGGGGCGAAGGTTATCCCAACACGCGCTTGACGATGCCAGCCAGTGAGGCTTCAACACTGGCGCGGCTGTGCAGTGGCTGCCGCCAGCTGCTGGGGCAGCGGCGGCACACCTCCGGAGAAGCTGCAGAACCTGGTGCAGCAGAGCCCTGTGTGTGGAAGAGCTCAAAGGTTGTTGTGATATAGTTGGTCCAAAGCATGCGCCCCCTGCGCTTGTCAGCAGGTTGCTGCGGCAGCTGCACTTCTGGCGCTCGCCCTGCAGGATCTTGTAGTGAACAATCTGAAACCGCGCATGTCCGTGGTTCCGATTGCAGACAAACATCCTGATGCAATAGCCAATGTGTCCTCGTACACCTTGTTTCGAATTGCGGTGCCTGGTTCGCATCTAACGAACAGCCTTTGTTCAGCAGAAGTTTGCTGTTCCAAGACCCGATTTTGGGAGGAGGCCACGTTCGATGCAGCTGCCGAGCTCCTGGAAGCGCTGCTCTCCGTCCCGCGCTCGGGAGCACCACTGGCGAGATGCCTTCCCAAACCCGAGGACGGTCCTTTTCAGTTGGCTGATAGCATGACTTCAGGGGTGGTGGGCTGGAATTGGGAGTGCAGAGAGTGCGGCCATCAGAGGAGCAAGCATGGTCTTCAGCCTTGCTTCGACTTCTGTCACGGTTCAAGAATCTTCGCGGAAATGAGCGCCAAGGCGGGTACAATGAGTCTTGCAAAACACCCATCAAGTATCAAGACGATGCAGGTTCTGCCAAAGCAATGGAGCAGGAGTACGCGATGTCATATGCTGCAGGCCAGTGTGGCAAGGTAGTGATGCAGTGTCACGCTTTATGGTATGATCGTCAGCTGGGCGCCTTCCGATTTCCACCGCGAGGCAATCTCTTCGAGCTGCATGCAGCCTTGGCATTACCACTGCCAGAACTTCTGAGGGTCCAAGCATACCTGCTGGAGAGAGCCGTCGAGGTCTCGAGATTTCGACAACGCACAGGTCTCACGTGTTGGCACGAGCTCATGCAGCTTGATATCTAGCCGCTGCCGGTAGGTCTCAATGCTTGCCGGAGCACCAGCACTAGTCCAAGACGAACCGGTGACCGTCAAGGATTGGAAGGCTGATAAGGCCGTCAGTGGCCCCAGAGCTCCTTTGCCACAGATACCTGCAGGAGCTGCGACGACAGCTGCAGCATGTGGCTGAGCCTGGAGCGATAGCCCAGTGGTGGAGCCGAGTTCTCATGCTGAAGTATGTGCCAAAGGCAGGGGTCCGACGGCAAGCAGGCCTCGGAGAAGTTTGTGATGTCCCATGAGATCTTTAGTGCAGGAGGCCGTTTTGGGACCTGTGCGACTCCGTGGGTACCAACGGCACTGCCTGGCAGTGGCACATCACAAAGTGTGCCCGCTTGCGGTGGACAGCCTTGCACACCTTTACAGCACCTTGCTGGGCAAAGCTCGTTTAGCCTCGAAGTCGGGGCTGAACTACCAAGTCTTTGAAACCATTGCCAATGCTATTGCCTACATGGAGGGTGGCGATGTGACCAAGTCGTGTCTTGCCTGAAGATTACGTCGCAGTCTTTCATTGTCTGTGTGGGAAAGGTGTGTTAAAACCCAGGCTGTGGCGGCGAATTCAAAGCACTTTGACCGCGGATGCGATGCGCCCCGGTCAACCCAGCGAACATCTGGGTCCCAATGTATTCCACCTCATCCACCTACATGCCGTGCTGTTGTCGCAGAGTCTGGGCATCATGACCTACGACGAGCTTCGAAGTCCAGACTCCCCACTTTGTAAGCATGACATCGGCATGTACGTGAGCAAGGCGGGCGGCAGCCGCATGGCCGCATGTCGTTTTCGATTCATGTGCTCGTTGAGCAAAAAAGGTGACGTCGGTGACCTCTTGGCTCGCATGGAGTGCAGAATCATCAGGGGCCGCCGGCCTTCCGATTCGCGGCTCGCCCCAAGCAATAAATATAAAGCTTCCTCTCCACCGAGCCCAGCATCACGAGGAGAGGAGCTTCTGGAGGCCGCCGGATGCGTCTTGGGACAGCTCTGGGCGCTGTGCCGTCGTGGGGAGAAGCCGCTTCCTGCGAGCTGCTGGCATGCTCCAGACCCTGTCACGGAGGGCTTCAAGGCGGTTGTCAAGGCGCCAAGAAGTTTGAGCAGCGCACAATCTGGAGAATTGTTTCGGCATGGCAGGAGATCACAGACTCGATTCAGCTCGCTCAGTTCGTTCAGCTGCCTGTCGGTGCCGAGCGCCTTCTCCGGCACCTGCCGCAGGCAGCAGCTCCACAGCTTCGCTTGCGCTGCGCACGCAGCTTGCCATGCCGAGCCGTATCGTGTGTGCCGTGTGCACTGACAGGCCATTCCGTTCGAGCTCCGCGTCGCACTCCTCCGTGCCCGAGTCCAGATGGCTCGCGAGGCTTGAATTCCTAAGAAGTGCCATTCTGTGTCACATGATGTCACATGATGAATAGTGATGGTGGTGATGACGATGATGGTGATGATATGCTAATGACGATGATGATGATGTCCAGGGGTGAGGGATTGGGAGCTCTCCACGAGTTGGAGCCAGATGTCGCGACCGGGCTCGGCGTGGCTCCCCTGGGGGCGTCTGCTGGCTGGCAGTGCTGAGTCGTGCGGAGCCAGGGTACTGTGGTGGCTTGGGAGCTAGTCCCTCCTACCCCCTCTGCTGCTATGCCTTTGCTCACTCTCTGGCTCAGCTTGTGTTGTCCTGGCGCCTGCGGGTCTTCTGGTTCTGCTTGGGCTCCCTGCTGTTGCCGCCTGCTGCTGCGTTGTGGCTCGCTGCATAAAGGACTGCTCGTCTGGCTCTTTTTCTGGGGTGTGTGTGGTGTGTGGCCCCGGCACTGTTCACCTTCTTCGCCGCCCCCCTTGAGGGATGTTCATCCCTCCTACGAACTGCGCGAGTCTGCCCCCCCACCTCGCAGCCACTGCTTGTTCTCGTGTTGGGGCTCGCCTCGGTGCTGGTCTGGGAAGGAGTGCTCCAGGATCCCCAGCAAAGGCAGGGCCTTGTTGTAGCGTCTGGTTGCTTCTTTGCCGCTGGCGGGCCAGTGGACCCTGTTGATCATTTGCCGGGCGCACGCATTGCGTTGGGGAGCTGGGAGCTCCACCGCTTGAAGCAGCCCCGTTTCGTCCCCGTAGCCTGCTGCAATGTCGCGTGCCATGGATGCCGATCCCTGTTGTTGGGTTGGCAGCTCCCCCTGCACGTCCCCCAACAATGTGTGATGGCTTTCCTGGACCGTGGTGAGGTGGCTGTGAATTTTGTCAACGTCGTTCCATGCCTACCGGCATCCATCGTGAGGCCGTCTGAGCAGGAGCCCCTCCAGCAACCCCCTTGCCACCCCCAGTGCATCCCAGTGCCTCCTTCTCCCTCATGAACATGGTGGGGTCGATCATGCGGCCGGAGACATCGAAGTCGCTCTGAAGTTCTTCCAGCAGCAGTTGAAGTTGGGTCAGCTCTTCTTCGATGCTCGTGGCCCCCCGCGCTCTCCCCCACCATATGCAGAAGGACCCTTGTCAAGCCCGCAGCTGTGGTCGCCGGGTTGGTCCTGGTTCTGCTGTGCCCTGCTACTGCTTGTGCATTTGGAGAGGCCTCGGTCCTGGTCTGCCGGGGCAGACGTAGTGTGTCGATGCCGACTGCCTTGTTCCCGAGCTGGTCGCCCCCCCATTCGTGGTGGTTGCTCCGTGTGTTCTGGGGGCTGCGGCTTCTTGAGTGGGGCGCGGTGCTGCTGCTTGAAGCTGCATCGCTTTGGCAGCGGCTGTTGGTGTGCCCCATCCCGCTCAGTTGCCGTTTGGGTGGTTTGGGCTGCTCCGTGCTCGGCGTCTTCGGGCTGTGGTGGCTGCCCCCCTGCAATGTCCCCCTCTGATGGCTGTCGAGGTGGTTGCTGGTGACTGGTTGCGGCATGGCTCCCCCTCCTGGGTGCCTGTGTTTGCATGAAGGAGCTGGGATCCTCTTCCGGTGGCGCTTCGTCCTCGCTTGGCCAGCTGCTTCCTGAGCTCGAACTGGGTGGCTGCGGTGGTCGTGCTTTTCGGTGTGGCTTGTGTGTTGGGGGGCTTCCCGTCTGCATCTGGCCCCCATGCTGGGGCGAAGAAAGCTGCTCTTGCTGAGGTGGAGTAGAAGGAGTATCCACCTTGGCCTGGCGTCAAGGGGCTTTGCTCCCCGCTCGGCGGCCTGAGTGGTCGGGCCGCAGGGCGCGCTGTGCTGCTGCGTGTCCTCCCCTTGCTGTTGGGTGGAGGTGCCGATCACCTGGCGGTGGGAGAGGCGGGATTTCCCCCCTGGCGATGGCTTGGAGTTCGAGGGAGTAGTGGGCCCGTGGTTGCCAGGGGTCATCGACCGGCATTTGTGTAAGTGCCCTGGCTCCCCGGATGGCTGCGATTTGTTGGGGCGGCAGGCCCAGCTTGTGGATCTCGGCGTCTTGCAGCTGAGCACTCATGTCCGGCAGCCAGCCTTTCCCCCCCACGGCTTCGTCTCTGAGCTTCTCGCCTTCGGATCCTCCTTGTTGCCAGCTGAGCACGTAATAGGCGAGGGCGAGTGTTGTGGCCCCGAGTTCCCCCTCGTTGGGCTTGGGGCTTTTCCGCACCCTCATAAGCCATTGCATGGGTTCCCCTCGGTGCAGGTTTTCAAGCCCCCCACTAGTTCAATGGTTCCCCCTGCTGAGACGAAACCCCTCCTTTCTCCTCGGATCGCGGCTTGACGGACTCTGGCGAAGCCTCGCTGGACCACTGTCCCATAGTGCGGGCCGATCTCAACCCCCTTGAAGAGGACTTCGCCTACCCAAGCTCCAGGTACCGGAGGTGGAGGAATGTATCCCCCGAGAGAGAGGAAACCAAGACCAGTGCGCGCGCGCGGGAGGGGTCTGCCTCTCCTTGGCTGAGTGCAAGCAAGGGAACCATGAAACTCGTGTCCGATCATGACAGCGCGCGATGTTGGGTGTTCGATTTATCTGTGTGGGAGGCTGGGCTTGGCCGGCCCGTTGTGAAGCTGACTGTCCGCCGCACCCACCTCTTCGAGGACGGCCTCACGTCCTTGATGCTGAAGGACTGTGACGTCGGGTTGGACGGGCTTTGTCGCTCTTGTCTTTGCTCTGGGTAGGCATGCAACCTGAGGAGGCTGACTGGCGAGCGCGGTTCCAGGTGGTCTTCGTGAGCGCTTCAGGTAGACCGGAGCAGGGACAGGATGCCGGCGGCCTCTTCAAGGAGTTCTGGGAGAAGCGACTCGGCCAAAGCGTCGGTTGTGAGGGAAGGTGTCGTCCTGTTTCACCTGAGGCTTGCGGAAACAGCCTTCAACCCCGAGTATGGCCTCTTTCGCATCACGGATGAGCGACTCCTGTTCCCAAACCCAGACGCGTGGAAATACCATGCTCCTCGTCTGCTTCATCTCAGTCTGACACAGTGGCTGTGATCTGATCTAGTCTCGCGGCAATTGGAAGGAAAATGTCGAGACGCTCTTCGAGTTCTTAGGCCTCGTGATTGGCAAGGCTATCTTCGAAGGAATTGTCACGCAGCCGCAACGGCGGAAGTCAGAAAGCGACCTCAAGAAATGTCGCCATCAGAGTCAGGTCGTGGAGCCTTCATTTGCGCCTTTCTTCCTTGCCAAGATTCTTGGCAAACACAACTCGTATTACGACCTCCAGTCTTTGGACCCGGTAGCCCGGAAGCACTGCACACATGGAAAGGAATTCTCTTCCTTTCCATTTCACCCTCTTAGCAGCCCAGGCACTCTTCGGAAATCTCCAGCAGCTGAAAGTCTACAGTCTTGTGCTCGGCCTATTGCCGAAGGATTGATCTGCTTTTCCCGGCATCTTCAGACCTGTGCAGGTGGGGACGTGGCAGATCTGTGCCTGAACTTTGTTGCCACTGGCAGTGATGGCGAGGAGATTCCCTTGCTGCCCGGGGGAAACGGCAAGGAAGTATCGGTCACAGCCGAGAACAGGGTGCGCTACATTTACTTGCGCCACGGCCGCAATGCTGGGCGAGGCAGCTCGAGCTCACCTCACAGCAGCCTCGTGGTTCGCCAGGCTCAGCGACTACAAGCTGAATCGAGAGCTACAGAATGCATCCACGGCCTTCTTGAGCGGCTTTCGACGATTGATCGACGAGCGATGGCTGCGGATGTTCAGTGAGGACGAGCTGCAGCAGGTGCGAAAAAACAGATGGGTCCCTGTCACAGCTGCTCTGCTGGCCGCTTGCCAGGTGATAAGTGGCTCCAGCAGCGGCTCCCTGAATGTGGATGTGTCGCGGTAGCAAGTTCCATTAATGATATGGTGCTGGTAGTTGCTACGCACCAGCCCCGTTGCCAGAATACCAGAAGCCAGATGATGCTATGAGCAGAGGACCTGCAACGACACACGCAGCTGTCCAACTGCAGTGGTTCACGCGATCGCTTGGTGCTCCTCAGCTGACCACCTTCGTTGGAGCTGCATGGTTTTGGCCTGGAACTTAATCTTTGCACACTGGCCCAGGCTCGATTTCTTCACGGCTGTGAAGGCAATGAGTCCGCAGCACCAGGCACCAGGGCACCGGGGTAGCTCAGTCAACAACAGTTGAAGCCCTCTCGGGCACGGAATGCTGTCTGCCAGACGAAATTGCTGCGGTTCGTCACTTCTTGCTCCCGGGCGCCTTTGTTGGGCTTTTCCCATCTCCAGCCGCCATTCACCTTGCACAAGGCACCCGTCTCTATCCGCTTACGGAGCTGTGCTGTGTGGCTGCGCTTTTTTTAGCTCTTTTGTTAAACACCGTTCGCCTCTCCGACGCAGCCAAATGGCTCCGTGGCTAGCTTCTAGCTTCTAGCCATGGCCACAAATACCTAAAAAACGCGGAGCTTGCGCCCCCGCTTTGCTTACGGCAAATGAAGGGGTTGCCGGTGAATGAGGTTCCCTCGGTGGGGAGGCTCAATTGGCTGCTGCTTTGTGCAGTGTGCCTGGTGGAAGGGATGGACATGAACCTGCTGCCGTCATCTTTTCGTGCGATGGAAGCTGAACTTGGGTTTTCGCCAACTAGCCTGGCCATTTTTCAAGCACTTCAAGGCACCAGTCTGATTGGTTCTGTCAAACGCGTGAGCTTTCAGAACTTGTGTTAGAACGTGTTAGAACATGGATGAGTGCTTCTGCGGCAGGTGCTGCCCAGGTTCCTTGGCTGGACCTTCCACTTAAGCACGGCTGGAGCATCTGTTATCATTCTTCTAGCCACCTTTCTCTTTATGTCGACTGTCCACTGTGGGTCATGATATGTCCAACCCTCTGGCAATTGATTCTTTGAGGCACTCTCTGGGATTGCTTGGGCGAATCTGATTGACAGTGGCCATTCATGCAAGCAGGCCTGAAGCTCAGGTATTGCAGGTTTTTTCTTGCCCATAGAAGCACAAAGAGATGTAATTGCTGCTGTCATTCCCAGTCTTGCAGCACGGGCGGCCCTGTCGCCACGACCAACACAACGGCCGCAAACCACCATCCCCTGCGTGTGCCCATCATTCGGCGTGCTCGGCATCTGGGAGGGCCCACAAGCCCCAGCGTGCCAGCATGATCGGTTATCACTCGTTTCGCTTCTGAAGCCTGCACACACCTCAACAAATCAGATACCATGCTCCAGCCCAATTTCTCAAGGCCAAATGTCGGCTCAAATGATGCTTCATGATGCTGCCCCATGTAAGCGCAGCGCAGCAGCGCTGGGAAGGTTCAAAAAGCCGATCAGGCTTGGACGACGCCCGCCGGGGGGGTGCTAGTCCGGCTGCAGGCTGCAGCGAAAACTGTGCTGGTCGGGTGCACTTCACTCCACTCACGCCCCTATCCGCCACAGCGGACTGCCACCCCCGCGAACACCGCCAGCACCACCAGGACCACCAGCATCCCCATCACAGCACACGACTCCGACGACGTCGACGACGATTCTTGTTATCATCATCATTGTTCCTCCTCTCAGGCCTCAGGCCTCCTCCTCCTCCTCCTCCTCCTCCTCCGTCTCGTCCTCCTACTATTACTACTACTTCTACTTCTGCGACTAGTACCACCACTACGACGGCGACTACACGACGACGATTTTTACTTCATTGCTACAACTGCCGTCGCCACTACGACCAAGACTGCGACCACCCGACGACCACTACCACTATCCCTACCAACGACGACTACAGTGATGATTCTCTTGTGCTTCGTTGCTGCGGCACAGCAGCGGCTCCAGAGCATAAGGTGGTTTGCAGCGGAGTTCTTGGATGGGCCGTCGCCAACTGCATTCTGGCGTTCAGCGAGTCCGTGACTATGATCTGCGCCTTCAGGGTCTTCAATGGCCTTTGCCTTGGAATGGTACTGCCAGTGGTGCAGTCTCAGCGCCTCAAGCCACACGTTATTTCTGGGTATGTCGATCCTCTGTAGTATTCCTGGATTCCTGGACTTTGCGTAAGAATTCACAGCGCATGGAACATCACGCGACTTGATTTAGAGAGCCTTAATACTTGCGAGGATGCTTCGGAGGTAAAGTTGCAGTGATGTCGATTCGGTGGTGAAGGTGGAAGAACCACAAAAAGAATGAAGCTTCTAGTAGCAGTTGGGACGCTCCTGGACTCCAAGACCAGCCGATCTCCGCACGGACTGTTTGTTGGCAGTTAGTACAGGAGTGAGGAAGTTTGCACGCAGTGGCCATCAGATAACATGGCCCACGAGTTGTTATTTCCTGTTGAGAGTCTCTGACAGAATGAATGGTTGTCTGTGTGTGTGTGTGACGGAGGATTGCGACGCATGTGCGTCCAGAGTTCATGGGCAGTTACTTTGGCCTCCTTGCTGCATCAATGGGGCTTGGGAAGATTATCGCCCTTGCGATTGCCGCACCATTGGCCGAGGCGAGGCCATTCGAGCTCCAAAGCCTAGCGGTTTCGTACCAACAAGTCCTCGGAAACGCTCCGTGCACACATCCCTGGTCTTGCATGGGAAGCCAATGCAAGTCACCTTGACATAGCACGACGCAGAAGGTCGGCTTCCCCAGGTAGCCTGCAAACTTCTTGCATTCCTGCTGGGCACAGAGCTGGCAAGAGCACGGGAACGGATCCCAGGCGGCTACGGACAAACTTCTGCAAGATGCGCTGTATCCGCTTTCTACACATTGAAGCGTTCAGCATCCTCCACCAGGTCAACCTTGTGTCGAGGAGTGGCAGCTGATGGCGCGTGGAAGAACAGCTGAAATGCCTCACGGCCCAACAGGTTCCGCACACCCAAACGAAACCACAGTCCTAGTATCTAGTTGTATCCTGTCTCGTCCAAGCAGCGACAGCAATGGTCAAGGAAAGGCAAGCGGTGATCGCGAGAGCTGCACGCCAGCCAGGAACTCCAAGCACGACTTCCTACCGACGACTCCATTTCATGGGCTGTTGAATGACATGAGTTGTCCCCAATGCAGCGCTGTCCTTTCAACTTCTGTTCATGCAGCGTCCTGGCCCTTCAAACGGTCCTTCGATCACACCTCGAAGAAAAGAAGACCATGTCATGCCGAGCACGTGAGGTACTGCGGGCTGTCTGATACGAGGGCGGCCATTGCAGCCAGCATGTGTGTTCCTTGGCACTGGAATCGTCCACAGGAGTGCAGCCGAGGAAGTTGCTCATCGCCAGAAACAAAGCTTTCCAGTGAACGTGAAACTCTGCACAGCTCTCGCTACAGGTAGTGGGCACAATGTTCGGTGGACCTTTGGGTGGACACATCGGCGACCGGCTTGAGAGGTGGAGCAAGCAACACGGACGACCCTTCACCGGGCAAGTTTCGGTGTTGCTGGGCATTCCGCTGATGTACGTGATGTTCTTCGCCCCGGTCTCTCCCGACATGTGCCATGGCTAGACCCACGAACCGGACATCGGAGCACATTTCTCAGTGGCGACTCGAGGTTCTGGCACTTCGCTACGATCAACTTTGTCTCAGGGCTTTTGGCGCACTGGGCAGCCTCAGGCTGCAATCAACCACTGCTGGCTCGCATCGTCCCATCGGGTAGCAAGGCAGGATTGCACGGAAGCGGATTCCCACAAGCGCCAGCTTCGATCCACAGGCATCCGTCATGGCCTGGGAGTACAGTCTCGAGCCTCTCCTGCATCTGCGGCAGTCATCGTGGCAGCACGGCCTGTGCATGTATCTGCGGTGCCCGGCACGACAACACAGGAGTCTCTGAGTGGTCAAACTATTGGGCCGCTTAGCGTCTCCTTGCTTGCGACACACGCGATGAAGTACAAAACTCAGGACGGGATAGTAAAGGTCACGGGGTCGCGACTCTCTTTTTACTCAACTACGCCGCATTGCTCAAAGACGCCGCACTTTGCCATGGCAGGAGATGCCGATTGCAGAGATGCCCTCCGCCGACAGGATTGCCAATGCCACTGCGCTTGGCAAGGGGCTGTGGCCCGCCTGTGTAGTCTGGATTCTGCATCAATAAATGCTGCAGAGCTTTGCTACATTTTTGTTTTCCATTGCAAGTCTGCAGACCTTGCCAGGCTTGTCCAAGTGTGAGTGTGAAACTTCCAAGTCTTCGGCCAAAGCCGAGGTTCATCAGCACAGTCTTCCCCTGGGTGCTCTGCTTCGGGCCTACACTCCGAAGCTGGATGCCCTCCATACATGGCACCTGCTCTGTCGCGCTGAGGTGCGGCTCTCTACTCCTTCTTACACTTCTGTGCCTGCTCCTCGCGAGTTGACTCGTCACCAAGCGGCTCCTCGGTGCATGATGGCTCACTGAGGACCTATCTGCTGAGGACGGCGAAGGAGAGGCGATTCTCACCAAGAAGACGACGGAGCGAAAGACCTACGCGGACGCCAGATGCAGATTGTGAGATGAGCGGCAGAAAACAGAAATGGCGTGGAGTCCCCTCTTGGACTCTTGGATCCAGTCAGACTGCTGCCCAAGCCCAAGCTGACGCAGCCCTTGTGCGACTATCTTTTCCTGGCCTTGTGACTGGCAGCGGCACAGCTTCGCTTGCGTGCTCCTGCCACGAGCACACCATCTACGACGATGTGCTGATAGCACCTGCTCGGAATTTGCCTGTTTGTAATTCGCAGTACAAAGCCGTGCTGTGCGGACCAAGCATCTAGCAAGCCTGCTGAGCGAGTGCCGAGCCTGCCGAACTCATGCGGAAATAAGTTTACAGCACGACAGACTGGTGCGCAGGTGCATGTCCGCGGTGATGGTGAAAAGTTGCCAACGGCGTCCACATGTTGCTTAGTCTGCATGACGCTGATGCTGTTCTTTCTGAATTTGTGGTCGTGCCTTTTTGTGTTTGATGGTGTCCAGCTCGACGCCTATGCTGCATTGGGCAGCTAGGTTAGGACTTGGTCTCGGTCGACGCAACATGGCACAGTGGAGTAGAGGCGTCGCTAGCACATTGAGGCTTCAACACGCTGAAGTTGCCCACCTACTCCTCGTGCACGGCTCGGGTTTGCTGCGAGTTTGAAATGCTACTCCTCGTGATTGACTCGGCATCAGCTTCTGTGCGACTTGATGCTCCCAATTGCAGGGATACTTTTTGCGAGGTGGAAAGTGATGAAGCAGAAGCTGGAGTTCGTTGTAGTGCAGGAGCCGCCTTTGAGAGTTCCTTGTAGCTTCGCACGCTGGAAGTCACGAAGAGTACTATGAAGGGTCAAAGTCGTGTCCTTTTTTTTCTCTTCTGCATCCTTTGACCCGGCTGCCTGTGTGCTGCACTCGGGCAGAAGTCAGTGAAGTTGGACAGTGAAGGGCTCAGAGAAGCTGAGCATGATGACATTGTGCGCGAGGATGCCGGTTTCGAGCTGGATTGAAGGGCTGTTTGCCAAAGGTGCAACACCAGATGTGCAAGCCTAGAGTCTCGAGTCCATGGCAAAAGATGCCGGTTGAGTCTGAGGCCGTTTCTGTACATATGTCCGAATCATGCAATTGCTGGTTCGCTGCAGTTTCACTTGTCACCATCTCGCATCTCCACCAGTCCGTTCGAAACGTGTACTTGTATGCGTGCAGCTTGTGCCAAGTTGCCGAACGAGGTTTTAGTTGCAGCGCTGGAGCTTGCGGGTGTGGTGCAAGAGGCTGGTTGGGTTCCCTTTCGAGGGACGATAGTCATCCCTGCGGCCCCCTGCGGGCAGGAAGACGAGGCCACATATCGGGCAGCATACGACGAGGCGCAGCAAGCTGGCGGGACGCCCCAGATGCCGCAAGAAGGCAGCGGAGCTTTGGCAGCCCTGGCCCTGGCAAGGCGTGGACCCTCGCCGACTTTCAGAGGCTGAGGAAATCCTGAGCCGCCTCAGCCTGCCGCAGGCGCAGGCCGGGGGTGACCATGAAGGCGATGGCGGCAATGCAGGGTACTCCTACTGGTCCAGAGGCCGCCGGTGCTGCGCCGGAGCCTGACAGTTTCGACTTCCTCCAGATGAGCACGGCCTCAGCCTCAGCCGTCGACTCCTGGCTGTGCCGCGGCTGTGCAGCTCCGCTCGGAGTGTCCAGCTTCCAAGGAAGGCGTCGCATGCGAAGCGACCGAGGCTCGTTTGGTCACTCTGCAGCCCTATTTCGATGCCAGTCTGCACACGTTGGCAAAGAGAGGACAAGCCTGTCTTCCCACCCATGCCGCCTTCCGCACCAGTCTGGGTCTTACGCTGCTGAAGACTGGGTCGTCGCCGCAACGAGGCTTCAGCACCCTCTCTCGTTGATTCCTGCTGAATCCCAGCACTTGGCAACACCAGTTGCGAGGTCATTGTCGCTGTATCCGAGTCTGAAGCAAAGCGCAGAAAAGCAGAGCAGTGATCTAAGCACGAGAAGCGCAGCTTTGGCAGCAGCTGAGTCTGTTAGTCCAAGCTTCAGGCTGGGCGATGCAGGAGAGGTCAAAGACGAAGCTGCTGCGGAGGCAGGGCATGGAACTTTGTGGGAGAGTCTTGAGCTAGTCAGAGGGCTACGTGCATGGCAGGGCGGCGTAGAAGCTCTGCGCAAATGGATCGGTCCTCGTGGATGTTTTAGGAAGGTGTGTAACAGTGTAAGAGTGTAGCACGAACCGCTATGAGTGCTGCCCGAGGTCGCTTCGGATGATTGAAGTCTCGCTTCTTCAATGCCGGAAGCGCAAGGCAGCGGTCCTTTTTCGTGTGGCACAGACCTGCTGAGGTGTTGCTCGTGCTGTCAGGCGGTGGAGATGGAAGACTTTGATCTGGCTCACCGCTTGAAGCAGCCGTCGCCTCAACAGCGGGTATAATAATTAATAATGTGGGCTTCAACAAACGGTGAAGGTAACTTATACGCACCATTCTGCTTTGAGGCGGGAGCCTGCCGCAACCTTGCGGCTTACAGCCGCTCGGCAATCGTGCTTGGCCCGTTCCTCAGCAACTACATGATGCCGACTCTGCCGACGTTTGCGACGTCATTGGCTCCACGCAGGCTTGCAAGGATGCGCCAGCCGCCAACGAAGAGGCGTTTGGGGACACGTGCTCGTCGAGTCGGACTGGGTTTTACCGTTATACCTGTCGCAGAGGCCGACACAGAAGAGCGGAAGAGACTGAGGAACCAGGAAGAGGAGGTCATGCCCGTCCGTGTCGGCACATGACATGCGGCGGAGAGCATGTCGGCAGGAACTACAGACGGTCAAGCGTCAGAAACAGGAGGCCGTTGAGCTGGAGGTCTGGGCCACAGAAGCAGCTTCAACACCACTGACCTGATCTGCCGTGCAGCTGCTTGAAATGAGCCTGAGTCTGCACCACATCGTGGATCGCATGTAATTAGTCGGTCGCCCCCTGCAAGCAGGACTATGCTCGTGCAAGCGAACTGAGGAGACGGGAGCTCCACACTCAGAGTAGCTTGTCATGAGGGCAGCGTTGGCTTCACGGACAAGCCTAAGTCCCGCTCTTTGCACTTCGTCTGTAGAGCCGCCAGCCTGCGAACCTGCCCTTTGAGTGCGATGACAATGTATGTTTAGGCTGGAGCTGGAAAGACGAAAGCGGGGTGATGACTCGCAGGCTGCAGTCTGGAACCCAGTGTCAGTCTTGTTTTTCGGTTTTATTCCCGAAGCGCCGTGGATGTCTCCAAGGCGGCAGCCTTGCAGATGCTGGGAGACTCTCCCCCAGAGGCTTGAGCCACTGTTGTTGGCAATTGGCTGTTGTGTTCAGATTCAGTGCTCCCTGCCGTTGTTGTGACACTGTGATGTTGACTCAGCGTCTTGGGAATGCAATCAGGTGCTGCTTCACCACTTTGATCCCGGGGTGGCGGAGTGTGCCCAAGGCGCTGGGTCCGACGTTTGGGAGGCCTGGCAAGCTGCAAATTCATGTTGGCAGTTGACTTCAAATGCTACCTTCTACAAGGCACTCATATCGGTGTCCGATGACGAAGGCATTTGCTACCTCTAGCTAGGATTTCGGTGCACTCCCGGAGGCAGTGTCCGCCGACCTCCAGGCAGCTGCGGCTGTGTGATGCTGCTGCCGAATTGTGCATAAGGACATATTTAGAGACTGTGCCCTCCTCAAAGATCTCAACCATTCGGGAAGTAGCCCCCGACATGTAGTTCCTGCAGCAACAGCGTAGTTGGGCCTCTTGGATCTTGACGAGGGTGCGATGATCCTGTCTCTTCCTGGCAGCTGAAAAACTGGCCAGGTTATGAGATAAGATGGTTAGATAGTGTTAGTAGTTGTAGGCGATGACTTAGGCCGATGCAGCGCCAAGCAAAACCAGCGGTGAGTCGGGCTCGGCTGTGCACTTTTATAAGGGCATAAGCGGATGGAGTCGAGATTAAAACCCTATAGCCTATAGGCCTATAGGCCCACAGTTCCGCAAACAGCGGCTAGAGAGGGCAAAACGTACACAACTGATTGTTTCTGCCGCAAAGCTTAACTTGAAAGAACAGCTTTCTCGGACCACGTTGCCGAACGCCGAGTCCCAGCACTTCCAACTTTGTCCTTGGACGAGCGATTTGTCTTGCCATGCGGTAGTGGCCCCCTATTTGCAATCTATACAGATCGGCGGGTTAAATGCTAGATGACCAATCAAGATCAAAACTTGCCGCCCCGCATGGTGGGCTCAAAGCTGCGGCAGCCTTGATGTGGTCTTAGGGTGTTTCACTTTGCGGAAGATGGAGGGATATGCCCCTCAAGGCTAGGGGAGCGTACGGCAAATCACATGCATGTTTAACTACACAATGATACGGTCTACTGGACGAGGGTACTCGGCATTCAGGCCGGATTGTCAAGCAGGTGACACCATGTTGCTTCTACTGCCCACGGGATCACGGAATGGACAACATTGCCTCACATGCAAATCCAAATCCATCGCACCACTAATTGCAATGCCGGTAAGTGTGAACTTGGAACATCCCCAGCCACAGACCGTAAGTTACTGCAGCTGCACCCATCGAAAGCACTCAGCCTTTGTTGCAACCGGCACTCCAGGCGATGAGGTGAAGAAGGAAGAGAAGAAGGAAGAGAAAGCCGCCAAAGCCAAAGCGGCAGAGGCAAGACGGGAACGGTGGGGCCAGGCGGCTGGCTGGGGGCAGTTGAGTTGAAGGGAGCCATCTGCCTTGCACAGGCCAAGAAGCCTGCAGCAAAGAAGGAAGCCAAGCAAGCTGCACCGAAGAAGGAGGCGGTTTGCATGCAAAGAAGGAGCTGAGGATACCGACGCGCCAATCACAAGATATCTTTCTATGCCCAAGGCTGCTTCCAAGCAGCAGGCCAAGGGCGGCGGCTTGGTGGTAAAGAAGGCAGAAAGCGTTCCGGACTGGTACGCGGAGGCAAGCTGTTGTTTTTCGGCATGCTGGCGAAGTTGGTCCGTGGGGGAGAGTGAGTAGCGTACCTCCTCCGTGAAAATGATGTAAAGTGGAATTCTACCCGCTCCCGCTCTGGTTTCCAGACTCTTCCGCCGTCTCTTTCCTCACCCCCGTGTTTTTCTTTTTTTGTTCCCCACAGACCACCGTGAGATTTCCTGGAGGGCCCAATCCCAACTTTGGAATCTGCCGGGGCCTCGCAGCCTCGAGGCTTAATTCATAATGCATCGGACTCGTTTGTCACAAGCAGATTCCACACGTACTCTTCTGTCATATTTTGTACAACATCTTGTGCTATACAAACACACTTTCCACACCTAAGCCTCCATCACAACGCGTGTGAAACATCAGCCCTAATCTTGCTGTGTTGGCCGCAGCATGGCGGCCCGCGGGAGTGCTTGGGAATATACCAGGGTTGTCGGCTGCAGCGTGGCGGCACGCGGGAGTGCTCGGGAACACCAGGGTTTAAGGTTTAGGCTCGGGTTCTTTAGGTCTTAGGATTTGCGTGTAGGAGTGGGGATGTTCGAAGTAAAATAATTCTGGACGGTCGCTTCCAGGGCTCTTATGCTTCGTTCTGACACCTCCTAACCAATTCGTGAGCATTTAGAGTAATGTAGAGCGCCAGAACTTGAGGCCTCGGAGCTCCGGCCTTGTGTGCAGAGTTGGCAGGTGATCGGCAAGGGCCAACTGATTGAAAAGTACCCAGCCAGAACCTCAGCCGATCTTGTGAAGGGTCGGCTCGACGGATGCTCCTCCGAGGTCAAAGGCTGCTTCATTCTCCGTCCGTGGGCTTACAAGCTGTGGGAGCAGATTCAGGCAGCTTCGCAGAATTGCGCAGATGGCGAAAAACGATTCCTATGATTTCTGGTGTCAGGGATGGTTGGACACACAAATCAAGATCCTGGGAGAGCCTTGACTAAAATGGCGAGTTCAACGGGGCGAGGCCACGGCCGTGGGTTTGGTGTGCCGACCAGGTCGAGAACTGCTACTTCCCCATGTAAGGGCCTGAGACGAGTGACGAGGGATGCCGGAAAGCACCCGCTGATACAGCCACTGCAAATCCAGGTTCATTCCGAAGTGTTACATGGAGAAGGAGAGCGACCACTTGGATGACTTTGCACCGGAGCTGGCGATGGTGACCAAGTTCGGCAACGAGGCCAGACGTCAGTTTCCAAACTCGTTTCCAAAAGCATCTGCAGAGTGGGACCCTTCTTGAGAGTTGGAATTGTGCATCTTCCGCATCAGGAAATTGACGAGCCGGTGGCGATTAGGCCAGGCTTCCTAAGCTTATTTGCAACGCAATGCACAGTACATATTTAGTTGCACATGTGCATTGGAAAACTTGTGCAAGAACGCAATAGGCAGGTAAATCAATGTTGGGGTCAGGCCAACAAGCGAGACCGCCATGTACGCGGCATTTTCGACTTGGGTGCAGTCACACAGGGATTTGCCCCTCAAGCTGAACCAGCAGCTCAGCCGCAACGGAGATGTGGAACATTGACAGCACTGAATGCACCACTCGTTGAAATTCTTTCGCTGCATGCTACCCAGGTGGTGCAGTGTCGTCCGGTGGGAGGTCAAGCAGACTACTCCGTTTCTGCGAACACGTGAGTTCTTGTGGCAAGAGGGCCACACCGCGTATGCAGAGAAGGCCAGTTGGCAGAGCATCCGGTAGCCCAGGGAAGGGCTAAAAAAAGAGAAGAAGCCAGTCATGCAAGTCAACCGTTCGTTCCGGTGCCAGGCCGATGCGGAGAAGGAGGTGTTGGATATCTTAGAGCTCTATGCTCGTGTCTACGAGGCCCCTCCTGAATCTTCGTTTTGAAGCCGTCGGAGCCTCCATCTCCAGACACGTGAATACTCACTTGCGCGTTGGGATGATTTTTTTGTACAAGGGTCCTGAGATACGGCGAGGAGCTTTTGGCCATCCCAGTGGTGCGTGGGACGAAAACGAAGGCCTTCCTCCACTGCACAGTTGGCAGGAGCTGACCGGCGTACTGAATCCACATATGCTGTCAGGCTGAGACCTTCCCCGGCGCTGACTACACAACGACGGTAGAGGCAGCAACGAAAGCGCGTGCAGGACCACGTGCTTCCGCTTCTGCCCAGCCGGCAGGCGTTTATTCCAGCTACGGGCCGCGCAATCCAGGGCGTCGCTGGACCGAGAGGGTCAACGGGTAATGTCATGCCATCATAACCGGCGTGTTTTTGGATTTGAGTTTCCGCTGCCAAGGCGACCTCACATCACTTAGGCGCAAGCATGTTTTGCAGCGCCACCGTGTTGTGATCTGAGTCGCTTGTGAGCCCTCGACGGATTGCACAGGCCAGAACTTCTCGAAGATGTTCAACATTGCCTTTCAGGCCCCTAGCCTCCAGCAGAACATGACGCTCATCGCCACTCTTTATGCACTGCCCAACAGGATCCGAAGGATCCCACAGGCTCTGCGGTCGAGCATGCGTACCAAAACTCCTGGGGCCTCACCCAACGAACTATTGGAGTGATGGCCGGGGGCTTCCTTCAGACCCGCGCAAGTATTCTTGAGTTTGTGTTAATGGCTTCTCGGTGGGTTCTGTGGCCCAAGGTCATGGTTCATGGCGACGACAAAGGGCTCGTGCTGCCACCAAGCGTGGCTGGATACCAGGCTTCCAGCCGTCTCCGAGTGAGAGAGAGGGAAGCCAGCAGTAATCTAGGGTCTGCTAGGGATGTAGGTGCCGAGCAGGGGAGGGACTGAATGAGGATGTACGTATGCTTTCTGAGACAGGCCCACGACCCATGCTTCTCCCGATGCAACAAGGGTTGCCGACAACATGTTGGGTGGGCTTAGTGCCCGGGGGCTTTGATCGGCCGCTACACTCGGGAGAGAAAGAGAGAGAGAGAGAGAGAGAGAGAGCCTTGCACTGTGTTACAGCCTTTTCGGCCCGGGCCTCAGAGTGACAGTGAGCGCGCAGTTGCTGTTTTGCAGTTGTAGGGGAAGTTTTCCGATGTTACATGTAGTTTCGAGTGCTGCGAGTAACTGCCAGAAAAGGGGGAACCACATGAACTTTACCGCACCTCTTTGCTGTTTAGATGAAGTGGTACCCCCAAGCTCACGTAGCCGAGACCGGGGGACAACAGGGGGGAACCGCACTGCTACCGTTGTTTGTAGTGTACTGACTTTCGTCTGACAAGCAGTGCGGAGAACCCCGATGCTCGTACAGCCGAGCCTTCGGGGGAAAACCTCCGAAGGAGTCAGACCTCCCGCAACAAGCGGGTGTGCGTGCGCGCACGGGGTGATCGGCCTGGACGCTGCCGTGATCCCCAAGCCCGGAAGAGAGAGAGAGAGAGAGAGAGGGAGAGCAGACGATAGGCTTTGCGTGTTACTAGGTTGTGTTGTGATGTTTGCAACGTACTGCGGTACTGCTTAGGGGGACGTGGCTGAAAGTATAGCCGAGCCCTCTTTGACGAAGTCATTGGGGGACTGACCAAATCCTGCGGACTGCAGGTGCGCGTTCGCGTGCAAGGAGGGTAGCGTCCGCTGCCTTCCTTCTACCTGGCAGAGAGAGAGAGAGAGAGAGAGAGAGAGAGAGAGAGAGAGAGAGAGAGAGAGAGAGAGAGAGAGAGAGAGAGAGAGAGAGAGAGAGAGGGAGAGAGAGTCAGACTTACCGACGCGGACTGAGGAGGGGTTGGCCTTTACGCCGGCGTGCCTGCACCCAGAGCAAGCAAGAGAGAGAGAGAGAGAGAGAGATCCCTGCAGCGAGCGAGCGAGAGAGAGAGAGAGAGAGTGAGAGAGGGGGACTGCCTCTTGCCTAATTACACCCCGAGCAAAGCCGTGCAAAGGCGGGGGGCAACTCCCCACCACAGCCCTGCAGAAAGGCGAAAGAAAAGAGAGAGAGAAAGAGAGGACTGCTCAGGTACAGCCTGATGGGTTTACATGGTCGTGGTCTTAGGTTCATGTGTGTGGTGTTCTGTGGGGGTATCAGGCATATCTGGGGGAACGTGAGAATCGCTCATCCCCGGAAGGGGCCTTGAAGACAGACCGCCGCGAACCGTTGTGGGGGTAGGCCTACGGGCCAGGGTCTCCCCGGAGGCCCCTACCCCTCACCAAGCAAGCAAGCAAGAGGACTGCTCCTATACTTAGTCTTGCCGAACCGGGGGGAAACAACCTATCTTCATACTCCTCCAAAACCCGCACAAACAGGGAGGTGGGGGCTGGTGGCCGCACACCCCTCATGCCCTGCAGAAGAAGGACTGCTCGTAGCTCTAACCCCGAGCAAGGCAGGATCATTCGGGGGGAACGCACACGCCACCCGGAAGGGGTCAAACTGGCACCGGATCGAGCACCCCTTGTGGGGTAGGCCTTCGGGCCAAGGGGTTGTCCGCAGCCCCTACATCCCATGCAAGCAAGCAGGCAAGCCAGCAAGCAAGAGAGAGAGAGAGAGAGAGAGCGAGAGAGACAGCCCTGGCGAAAGACAGAAAGAGCGAGAGAGACTGTTCAAGGCGGCGTGTTAGCCCCGCAGCAGGTCGTCATTGTGCCGCTGGGCATCAAGGCGAGCAGCACAGAGGAAGACAAGAAGTCGTTGGCGGATGTGCCACGGCGGCATGTCAAGGGAACTCAATTTGGGATGGTTTTTGCAATTTTGAGATGTCACAAGCAGTGACCTACAGCCTAAGCCGTGCTCCAGGTCTCTCAGTCTTACACAAAGAGGCTGAGGGCAGCCGGAGTCCGCGTGTTCCTAGACGACGTTATAGCCTCAGCCTGTGCCAGACGGTGCGCAGACATCCTCCGCCACCCCTGCTCTCAGGATAACACCAATTCTCCTGGATGGAAGTTCAACAACTGGGAGATGAAGGGGGTGCCTTTGAGGATGGAGTTGGGCCCGCTCGACATTCAAAAAGGCGATCAATGGGCGGGGTTTCATGCTGCTACAATAGCCTGAGTGTCTGCTTCAGGTGAGTTCGTGTTGGCAAAACGAAACATTCTGGATCAGAAGGCCCGAATCAAGCCATGGAATAGGTGCTAGTTGAATGCGTGCCTGAAATTCGGGCCCAGGCGGGTAAGGTTATCGGCAAGCACGACTCCCTCGAAGATGATGTGAAGAGCAGCTGGGCCAGATATTCTCACTGGCTTCGCTACTGTTGCAACGGATCTAAATGGTTGCGGGAGGATGCATGTCTGGCCAAGGAACGCTGGATGACATACACAACGAGCTTTATTCCAAAGCCCTGGCTGAACGGGATAGCCGTTTGTCAACCATTTCCGAGTGGAAGGACTGCTTCCTGATGGCAAGATGGCAAACTGCACAGATCCTGCTTTACCGACTAGACCTTCGTTGTGAGAGTGTTCCATGTTGAAAGCAGCCTGGACGCTTCGAGCGTTGCATGCGGCAGGACTTCAGTCCGAATTTGAATGAAGGCAAGATGGTCATGGTGCCTTTCTGTGGAGTAAAGGAGTGTGAGGAAGGAATCAAGGACCCCGCAGCCGGGTGCCAGTTGAGCTTCTCGTCTCTGGTCTCGTGGGTCCCGACAGACCTATCTGGCAGGACAAGTCCAAGGAGGAGGCACAATTGGACGGGAGCAGCCTTTCAACTCAAGCCACTGTCGAAACCACTCGAGGCAGCAGAAGTTGAGGTGGCTGGCGGTCTGAAGATGGGGGCCAAGAGTCTCTGTGTGCCTCTCGAGGACCGTTTTGGAACTGCGATGAACTGCGGCGTTTGCCGATGTGTAGTGTAACGACACTTGCTGTGCCAACTGACGCCGCGCTGGCCCAAAGCCGGCAGAGCAACGTCTCAGCTGGGTTTGCATGCCTCTCGAGCTGCAGCCGAGCCAGGCTGCTTGTTGCAATCGTGGTTTTGAGCCAAGGGGCCTGCCTCCTGCCCTGCCTGGATGCAGAGATGTTGAAGCTTAGGAATGGCCTGGCCAACAGAAGGACATGTACGGCACAGTCGGCTCTGTTTCCAGCCTGGCATCCGGGACGAATGATAGTCTTGGCAAGCATCCCCAGCCCAGGCTTGGTTCTCTGGTGCTTGAGCCTCATAAGCTCCTTGGCCAGACACATGCAACGCCACGTAAGCCATTCTGACAGGGTCTATGCAGTTTGAGGCATCGCGCAGACTTCCCAGCCATCATCAAAGTGTGCTGATGGCAGCATCCCAAGTCGCGCAGCCATGTGGTTGAAACTGCCTTGCACCATGAGCTCTGAGGAACCTGCCCCAAGGGGCGCAAGGATTCGGGTGTGTTGCTGAGCCTGGGCTGATGGAGGTATAGTATATTAGTAGACACATAGCCAAGTCTCTGAGAGGTCTCTGAGTAGCTTCGTGTGATGCTGACATGGGTCTACACCCAGAGACGAGGATGCAGCTGAAGCCGAAGCTGCGACGAGCCGAGAGCAACACGACAGACCAGGTGGAATGGCAAGAGATGCGAAAGCTGTCTGAGTCGTTTGTGGCCGCCGTACATCATCGCAGTACGACTTCATGCTCTGTTTTCGATGCTGCTATTCAGCTCTCCGGCCACTACCGCTACCACTACCGGACCACCACGATGCTGGCGGTGGTAGTACTAGCAGCAGCAGTGCTAGTCGTCGTCGTAGTGGCAGTAGTGGTGGTGGTGGCAGTTGTAGTAGTAGTCGTCGTCGTAGGAGTAGTAGTATCAGTAGTAGCAGTAGTAGCAGCAGTCTTAGCAACAGCAGCAGCAGTGGCAGTGGCATTAGTATTGGCAGAAGAACTAGCATTACCGTTGGCATTTGCAGTAGCAGTAGAATGGTAAGGACGCGGTATGTTTGAACTACGGAAAGGGGCAAGGGATTTTAATCGACAGAGTTCGCCAGGATGAAAAGTGGCCGAGCTGCTGCTCTCGGTGTGGAAGTCGTGGCTGGTGCTCTCCTTTGAATCTTGGCAAGGCACCTCCTTTCCATGGTCGATGCGACAGTGTGACGATATGGTTTCGCAAGGTTTAGAGCTCTCGCACAGGGTTGAGATTGCGTATGTTTGGAGCTAGATTCACTCCCGACGGAATCCGAAAATACGCCGAGGAGTGGGAAGTGCTTCTCATATGCATTTGGCACTGGGAACAGACTTGGTGTTAAGCTCGTGGTTCTTCGTCGTGCTTGTTGATTCAGTTTCTTCGACACCGCGCGGGTATCTATTCACTGAAACAAGGGTGGTTGTGCCGACGACGAAGACATAGTTAGAGAGCCGACCTGACTTGCGACAACATCTGATTTACCCAGGCCACGCGCTGCAGAACAAGCTTTACTATGAGCCTTGCGAAGCACACCCAGCAGACGCAGTGACAGTTGGGGCATTGGACTGGTCCGATGCTGGGCCCCTAGCTATATCATGAAGCCAGCACTCTCACATCCGAGCCATGTCATGAAATCCTGCGACAATGCAGGAGTTTGAAGGTGCCGAGATCGACAGCTCGAGCTGGGTTTCTGGACTTATCAGTGCTCTGGGACGCTGAGGCTCTGAGGCTAGAAGTTACCTTTCAGAGTCCAAGCTCAGGTTCTGCTTGAAGCGGAGGGGGCAGTTCCATCTGTGAAGTACACCAGCCGAAGGTGCCTGCTTAGGAGTCGGCGTTGGGCGATGTGTAGCTTCTTACCCGTATGTGGGGGCATGCCTGAAGCTTGCAGGGACAATGCCTTCGTGCAAAATGGCTCGTTGAAGATCGTAGCGAAGTGCGAGGTTGGAGATGGAGTGTAGCACCCAGAACAAGAAGACTCCAAAAGCGACCAGCTGACCGCAGGATTTGGGCCGCTGGAATTTCTCTTCTGCCAGGTGGGTTCTCCGTAGTACGACTGGACGACATTGACCGTGGAAGCAGCGCAGGCTGACCACCGCCAGCCTTCGGGAATGGGGCCCGGGTCATCGCATCGAGCTGCGGGTGATGTTCTCAGAAGTTTTCCGAAAAACCCATGCC
>CAJNDT010006143.1:235000-381465 GCA_905221615.1 Symbiodinium sp. CCMP2592
GCAGGAGACATCGCTTTACAGCATGCCGCGAACGCGGAATCTGCAGATTTGCAGCATGAAATGCGTTTGCCCGCAGCTGTTGCATCGGCCAAAGACTTTTGGACCACCACCCCACTCGATTCGTGGGAGTGCTGGAATCTTACGCCAATGATATGGCAGGGGAAGCCGATTATGCAGCCTTCGAAACGTGGTGACGAGAAAAGCAATGTTGCTTCTAATTTCCTAGGCTTGTGCAGATAGGACGGACTGAGAGGACTTATTCCAGCTCGTACGGGGCCAAACCGTGCCAGGTCGCAGTTCATGTTGGTTGCACCAGCTGCTTTCTACTCAATCTCAGATGCGAGGAGTCGCAGCAGCTGCTATTGAAGAAGGTGTTGCGACGGCATCGACATGAAGCAGGTTGTCTTGCCCCCAGTAGCCGTTCAAATATGCCAAGTCTACTTGCATACCCTGGATGCATAACCCGAACCGGCAGTCGAGGTTTCTGTCAAGCTGCCACCACCCGGACAAGGCCGTCCCTGGACCGCGTAGACGTGAGACATCGTGCAACCGAGAGACCACGCGGCGAGGTCTGGCACCTGTCAATGGCAGCACCGCAGGTTCAGGCCGTTCTCGACCCGCAGAACGACCGACATCGGTACCTCGTTAAGGTTTTGGTTTTGACAGACCTCGCCAAACATAAACAGAAATGTGGATTGTATGGAACGTTGCCTGCCATGTGCGAGTCTGAACGACAAAGACACGGAAGTCAAGTCGGCCCTACATCCGGCTAGCCAGATCGGTGAAGCTTGCAACTGTCCGTTTGCGAAAGCCATTTGCCAAATCCAACAAATCCAAGAGTTTGACAAGGGGAAGAATATGGAAGAATGTCCCGATGAGCCTCACCTCGCCAGAAAACCCGATGATGAACTAGCTTACAGACGGCCAATCCAAATCAGTCTGGCTGTCACCCAATGGAACTGTTGCATGCAACATCTGGCACAACATCCATGAGAGGCCAAGTTTTTTCTGCGAATTTGCCCACCTTGTATTTCTAGGAGAAAGCAGCAGGCAGGCTCGTAAAGCCGAGGAAATGGTGGCTCTTGATGCGGCCGACTCCCCCATCCGAAGACCGGAGGGAGGCAGGGGAGAGATCGGAGGGCCGCTAATCGCCAGGAGTTGGATCTAGCAGTCATGCACAGGCTTGCAGATCTCGGTCAAACTCGCGCAAGAAGCTCTCACGGCTTTAATCCGAATTGATGTCGCGGCCTGCCAGATGGATCGAAGCTGCCGAGCTCGGAATCAGTGGCTGCAGAGGCTTCGCCGCTTCTGGCGCATGCCGCATGTTGCGAGAGTTGTCTGATGCCTGTCCGTTTCAGGTAACAGAGCCTGGCCCGGCACTGGAAACCAGTGGCCGAGAGTCGGATAAACCGTTTGAAGGCGGCAAGCCTAAGTGCCATCGCTCTGAGAATGAAGTTCAACACGGCTCTACTTGCATCCACATGTTGCAGACCATGCTGCAGGTATGGGATCTTCTACCACGGCCAGGACTGACGGTGCTGAACATCAGCTTGCCGCCGAGTCAGGGAGTGCCACGGCAGAGGCGCCTGAAGTTCTACTGAAGCTTCGAGCTTTCCGCCTCCTGTGCCAAACAGGCAGCTACAGATGGCTCAAAACCGCAACCACCGCTGCGTGACCCACGCGCCAGCTGCTTGAACAAGTGTGATCCCGGAAAATGCTGATAGATTGGGATGTTCTTCTAGGCCAAGGGAGGTGCCGTGCGACAGACACCTCGCCAAAAAAAGGACATGAAGCGTGCAGCATGCCTGGGCATGGCTGTTCACTTTTGGCACCGTCCAGTCAGGAGCAGAGAGAACAGAAAGAAGCAAAGACGGGCGATTCCAAGGATGCGCAGAGCAGGCGGAGTATGGCCAAGCGAGTCAGTGCCATGGTAAGAACCAAGAACTTAGAACCCTTTCCTTTCATGTTTTCCAGGCCTGCCAAGCAGCCCCTCTCGTCGCGCGAACCACGGGACCGCGATCGACGGCGCTCTGCCCCAATACCGCGGGCGCCTAGGGCAAACTCAGAGCCGCCCAAAACAGCTCAGAGCGATGGCGCGGTTCGGACTCCAAGCCGCGTGGTGCAATTTTTGCACATGAGGACTCCATTTGTTTGTCTCTGTCTTTGGCCTCTAGAATCACTAGAAGACTCGCCGGGCGATCTTAGGCTCCATCGATCCACGATTGATACGCTTGATTTCGGAGATCGAGCTCCGTGGCTGCATGTGCAGTATTCGCCCGCGATCGCGTTCGACATGGTGTCTGCAAAACAAAACAAGACTACGACAGTCTGACAGGAACCACTTCGAGCAGGTTGACAGCAAGCCTCCTGCAGATGCAATGGGCTGGTTAAAGGAGACTGCTCAGCTAGAACTCTTCGAAGAAGACACTTGGCCGACTTGGTTCACCCTTCTGTTGATCTGTGCCGACATTCATAAGCAGACCCCAGATTCTCTATTCGCGCTTGTTGCCCTAGGAACTTCGTTGGATGCTCAAGCAGCACGAGAAGGACGAGGCCTACCGCTCCAAAGCCTCTTTTCCTTTCTGGCTTCTCCTTGGGCCCAGGCTGAGGGCGAGAAGCCAAGTGCTGACCAGAGCCCAGCGAGCGAAAGCGAGGCCAAGGCAGAGCCAGCCGAAGGAATCCGTGTGGAGGATGTCCCCTCCGAGCATCCGGCGTGGGCCGGCGGCACGAAAGTGGGGGGATTCCTCTGGTTTTTTGATAGACTATGCTGGCGGGCGGGCGTCACAGCTGCATCGGCGAGAGCCGCTTTGAGGCCACGGGCCGAGAAGGACCTGAACTCGGCGCTGCTACACCTGCGCAGCTGTGCCTTGGTCGAGCGAAAACCCTGAGAAAACCACGGCGTTCGTGGGATTGTCTGTGTGTCAGGCGAGCGGGAGCATGCTCATTTGATGCAGCTGTTGGGTTATGAAGATGCGGTGTTCCGCGAGGACCCGCGCTGCCCCATGTGTGTTTGCAGCACCCAACAAAAACAGCCCTTGCCTCGGAGGAGCGCCTCATGGAGATTCGCGAGCTCGAAGAGGAAGTTGAGCAAGAGCAGCGTAAAGTCAAGCATATGGATGCCGCAACTCTTCTCTATGGGCTGTATGTTCTGTTGCGTCAAGTCCAACGTGTGCACCTCGCGCTCGGCCGCCATCTCGACAGAGCAGTGAGCACAAGCCCAGCGTTCATCAAAGGAAAACCGGCGGCGAGAGCGTGCGCTGGCCCGTGCCGCAGCGCTCGCAGCCAGCTCGATGAACCCGGAGAGCGACGGGAACGGCCGCGCCGCTTGGCCGCAGAGTCATTACTGTAGTGGTGCGAGGGACGGATGAGAGTCACTGGAGTTGACTGGAGCACGTCTCGCAAGGCACTGCGGCAGACAGAGCAGTGGGAATCCGAAAGCGCCGTCTGGCAGGCGGGTGAGAGGGCTGGAACCTCAATACGACAATGCTTGTGCTTGCATTACAGCGATGAATTTGCTATGCTACGTTGTCCAGTCAGATGTAACGGGAAGAGAGCGAGCCGCACGCTGATCTAAAGGAGAGTGTGCGCATTGGATCGAAAGCTCGATACCAGATTGGGTAAAATTATTGGGTGCTTGCCAGCTTTTCCTGTTGCCCGGACAAAGAGTGCTGAACCATGGCAGGTAAAGAACGACGCTTGCTAGAAGTTGGGCATCATGCTTGCTCAGACTCTGAGACTCTGGGAGGTTTTCCGTGTTGCCGTTTCCAGCGACTTCTGGCCATGAGGAAAACCTGCAGAAGCAAGTCCTGCAGCTGAATATTTACATGAAGCAAGACTTGGACAAGCAAGACCATCTGGAGCAAAAGCTGCAGGCTCTGCACCCTGCCTGCACCTTCATGATAACGTGTTCCGCGTTGTTTCGCTTTGTTCAGTGTAGTTTTTCTTGGGGTGAGACACGCCGTCGAGAGTTCAAAGTTCAAGCCGTCAGCAACTCGATCGTAGATACTCTTGGATCATGGAGCCAAGGCGGGAGAAGCTGGAGAGTGAGGAGGCAAAGCAGTGGATCGAGGCCAGGGTACCTGGGTACCGCATGCATTCGTAATTTCGCAAAGACAGATCCGTAGCTCGCGCGAATGCAAGAATCAGGAGCAAAGGCAGCGAGAAGAAGAGCGCTGGAATGAAGAGCAAGTGCTTTCTGCAGAAGTCAAAGCTCTCCAGGTAGTTTGCGTCTCGAGTTGCGTCAATTTGTACAGTGGATTACTGCTGACACAACTGATTGTGGCATCTGCAGGATCGGCGCGTGTCGGATGTACAAGCCACCAAGAAAATGCATACAGAGATGTCACTTGCAGCGCGATAAGTTGAAGCATCTTTCCGAAGCGTTCTTGAACATAGTCGAAGGCGACTTTTCGACGCGAATTCAGATTGAATGAAAGCCTCAGGCAGCGACAGCTCGTGGACCTCAGAAAGCAGCAAGCGACCCTGGAGCCCCGCCTTGTCGCTGTGCTGCAAGATGCTTCTCGCTCCTGGGCTTTTGCGCTGATCTTGGTCTCCTGGGCCCATGTGGGCATCTTGCCTCCTTCTGATTAGGCCCAATTGGATGGTTTGGAGAAGCAACTGCGGCGGCAGTGGAAGCAGCTGGCACGGCAACGCCGGAGGGAAGCCGACAACGCTGCTCCTCGGCCTTCTCCAGCAATTCGGCAACACGGGCCTTGAAGGTAAGGGTATCTAAGCTTTTTGTCAGAGCCTCGCCGTGAACTCGTCGCACTGCAGGCGGTACCAGCAGGGGGGAGCGAAGAGTCGCGGCCTGTGAATGCAGCATTCTGTCAACAGCCACGGCTCGGTTGCATTCCGGCATGGCTGCATGCTGCCTGCATTTTCGGCTTTGACACCTGTTACAGAACGCACACCCAACGCAAGGCTGCCGAGCAGCGTGCTGGAGACGCAAAGTCTCAGTGCCTTGTCACTGTCTGAATTAAGCCTGCAACACGGTAGTGGTGAGCGTTGTTCCAACTGAGGTCCCAGCTTCGGGCTAGTAGCAGAGACATTGGCACAGCATGTGCTGACAACAAGACCAGCTCCAGAAGCGAGTGCCGAGCATGCAAGTGAAGAATGGCTGTGTTTTGTCTTTGCATTAATGTAAGTAAGTTAGGTCATTTCAAGTCTTTTCCATCTGAGAATCTGCTGAATGCTTTGTTTGCTTCACGAGTACGTGCCCTGCTTAGGCGGTTACTCAGCAGATGCGAGTGCTGAGCCAGTCGACAGCAACACGGAGACACAGAAGCCAAGAAGCTCGCATGGCAGTCAAGGTTTTTTACCCTCTCAGCACCGTTGGGAACCCTTTTTGGACTTGCAGTGACGATTCAGCCTACTGGTTGGCACCGCTTTCGTCGTCACAATGCGCAAGGCGGTTGCACTTCTGTGCAGCCGAGGTCCACCAGATCCTCCAAAGGAGGAGCATGTGGAGGCCTGGTCCCGGTCAGCGTGATAGTCTACAGTCATAACCTGGGCATGCTGGAAACCTGGGCCTCGCTAGGAGACTGGCAGCTCACCAGAGATAGTGTCTCGGAGAGCAGCGAGATGTCTGTATACATGCATCCAGTTGCACCACTCCCACCCTTCCCCCACACACAGGCAAACGTAGGACCCATGGTGAGGAGGCTGCGTGCTGAACTACTGACCAGAATGATATCGACGCTCGTGCAGTGCCGGAATCACCCCATGTAAACAATGTAGAACTTGTGCACATGCCTCGTGACGCACCTTGGCGCACTTGCATCGTGGGGAATTAGTGAGACGTGTCCGCGATTCTCTGTAACTGCTGAGGGCATTTCTTTGGCAGTCGATGCGGAGCAGATGGGACCTCCTGCCCAGACCCGGGATATGGAGCCCGGACTAGTCAGCGTCCGGTGACAAAAGATGCAGCGCACCTGTTGCCTACGTTGCCTTGCAGCCCGGGATAATGTGAAGATTCGTCTCGCCAGGCAGCAGTCTGAGCCTGATGGTCGAGGTTCACAAGGTTACCTTGTCAGGCACAAGTCCTGATAGAACGATATAGAACGTGCGCCGGAGGGTCGCTAGGCATGTCTTGTTCGTTGGCAAAGCAGGCTTCTGCAGAAGATCATCAACAACATTCACGTGGTCCTGCGCTCAGTGCCCATGATGCTTGTTGGTTTTAGACGAATGCTGCATACTGCAAGCTAGTTCCAAGTGCGCGGCAGCGTGGGAATCAAAGTGAAGCGGAGTTTTGGTACGTTTTGTGCATCACACCCCAACAGCCAGCGCACTCAGCGGCTATATCCTCCCCCCCGCTGTGCCACTTGTCAAGGTCCGCCACGTCACGTCGGTGCTGACATGACATATACATATATATATATATATGTAGCCCATCTAGACATATCTAAACTCTAGCTGCCGCAGATGCCTACAGGCAAGGCTGGCTCCCTGCCGTAAAGGATCCCAGTCTATTGCCACATGGATCCACATTGCACAGAGCTCGGAATTCGATCGCATGAATGCATTTATGTCGAATTTCCGGCTCACAGTGTGTGCCTGGGATTGAAGCCGAGTGGAGCTGAGGATGTGTCCGACTTGCGAGTCACCTTTGCTAGCAGGCTCGACTTCGTCAGGTTTGCTCAGGCATTGTGCTAAAGTGGAGCTTCATTGTGGCGGTTGAGTGTGGGCTTGCGTGAAAGTTTCGTTTCGTCTGCAGGCATTGTGGCTGAAACCTGTCCCTGTGCTGCAGTTTTGTGTTTTGAAACGTAATCATGGACGCCTTTGCCATCGCCACCCCCGCTGCATCGCGCCCCGTGGCGCGACCTGTGGAGGCACTTCAACGGCAGAAGCGGAGCAATTATTGCTGAATCCTTTTCTTGCTGTGGTGTCAGGCAGCCTTTCGTGGTGCACGTGCTGCCGCACCCTTGCACACAAGCCAAGCAGCAGCAGCTGCCAGTGCATTCGTCGCAGGCGACAGATAATAACTGACACAGTACCAACTGTTGCTAACTGAGCAGGTAAGCAGCAAGGGCATTGCCACCATGTAGCTTTTTGTGTAGACAGTGGTTGTTGTGAGCCCGCTGCACTGCAGACTGCTTGGCTCAAAGCTTTTGCTACGCTGCTACACACCTCCTCGAGAGTGTTTGAACCACCGCGGTGGCCTTACTTGATAAGATGAACTGATGAACACTGAGCCGGCAGTTCTCAGGACAGCATGTCTGACGACGAGGAGGAGGGGGCAACCCAGAACGCAAACAAGTTCCTCGGCTTGACGACTTCACAGCAATACCTTTTCCGAGTCTCGTCATGTCGCTGCGTCTGAGGGTTGTTCTTCCAGAATTTCATGAGCGGCCCAGAACTTACTTCCAGAGTTTCGATAAAAGGAGCCGCTGGCGGCAGAAGCTGGCTTGCTATGGCTTGCCTGATCTCAGGCTTGTTTGTAGCACATTCAAGACCATTCATACAAGGTTGGAGGCAAACCAGTCCTTTCCCCGAGGCACAACGAACTTCGCCCAGACCTCTTTGAGAAGATCCTGGTCCTTGCCGGTGAAGCAGTGCAAGCCCTGACATGGGTCGTGAAAAAGTTACCGAAATATCTCGCGGTGCTACTGCAATATCAGCATGTGTCTGCACAGGTGCAGAAACACAAGCTACAGAAGGATATAGCCCAGCACATCAAGCAGGCTGGCGGTGTTGCTTGTACAAGTAAGACTTGAAAACTGGATCTCAACACAATTCACGGATGCTCTTGCGCCCACGGCGTTAAGCTAGCCTTAAGCCGTGTGTTGCAAGGCTTTGGATACCGACGTCGATTTCAACGAACTAATCGGCAAGGGGCCGTGGCAGGCCACGATCTTCGTCCTGCATACATCCTGCTGCGGAAAGGTCTGCTGTGGCATTGGAAAGTAGTTGGCCCAAAGCATAGGTGACCATTCGGTTAAACTTGAGCAAACGGTTTGCAGGTCATAGTGGGCCGCTCCTTCGCATCTTCTGTCACCCATGAGGCTACATTGAGCGCAATGCGTAAGTCGTCTTTTGCTTGCCAGAATCCGCGCACCGTGTCCGGAACGAAGGCTATGCACATCGCCTTCTTCGATTTGCCCAAACACCAGGCCAGGAGATGTCGAGGCATCTTAGAGGAGATCTAAGACTGCAGCGCGATCAGGAGACTTTCCTCATCTACAAGTCCTTGGGTGTCCAGAGCATCTGAGCCTGAACCGTGCAGCAGGGACTGCAGCTGTACCCTATTACTATACGTAGCAGGCAGAAGCCTTGGATCCGCAGCTTCTGAAGAAGCGGAGCCGGTTGTCCTGTCGTTATGTAGGGTATTTCATCGTCTTTTGGCTGTCGCCCGGGAGTAGCGATAAGCTTATTAGCAGCAATGCAGGTGAAAGGTACCGTGTGCTCCGCTGCTTTCACCCAATCGTCGCTCCGCCAAGTTCAAGACACGCGTTCAAATCGAGCGCGAGGTCTTCGACAACCACAATACCTGAATCGTTGGCTGTAGGTGAAGGGAAATTGCAAGACACGCAGCTCAGGAAATACCAAACGATACTGTTGTTTGGGCTTGGTAGCAGCGGCTCTTGAACCTTGACAAATAACACTTTCGAATGCCTGACTGGATGCATGCCGCGACTCGCAGACAAAACAAGACAAGGGTCATGGGATGATTAGCCACATTAGGCTCCTTGTCACACTGTTGAACAGCAGAAAGCAACAGCGGATTGCATGTTGTCCTGTCGGCGCAAACTCGGTGTTTGAAGCAGGTTCAGCTGCTCTGGCCTCAGTGGCCTCAGCGCGGCGCTCGAAGAGAACTGCGGCCCTGCGTAACCGCAACCAGCGCGTGGCATCCTCAGCAGAGAAAAAGACATCTGCCTTGCCGGCGCTTTTCGATAATCTTGCAAGCGGTGAGGTAGCAGCTGTGGCAATGCACGGAACACCGGTGTGTGCTGGTGTGGTCATCACTGGTGGAGCTGCTGGCGTGGGCTACGCGTACGCGGATGAGCTGTTGGCTCGTGGTCATCAGGCCAAGGACTTTTGTGTGGTGCTTCACTCAAGTCGGTCCCGTTTGCACTGCTCCGCGTCTCGCCAACCCGGCATCTCCACCTCCATATTGCAGGTGGTCATCTGCGACGTGAAGGCGAGGCTATGGAACTGCCGCGGCTCGGGGATGGTCATCCATCACGGTGTCATGCCTTATGCCAATATTTCTCGAACACGTATCAGGACTGCTCATCGGCTGTCGAATCTCTCAAGGCGAAGCACGGCGAGAAAGCCAGCAGCTTGCTGCAATGGGAATAACTTCCAACTCTGGTGCAGTCGGACGATTGACATTCACGGCTGCATGATGTGGAGACCCCAGGCATATATGCCACAACATGCGACGTGTCCAGCATCGAGAGCATCAACAATCTCATCGAGTTCGTGAAGAAAAGCATTGGAGTTGTGCACTACTGGCAAATCGTTCGCATATCCGAGGCATTTGTTCCTGCATTTGGTTTTGTTGGGCTGATGTGTTTAAGTCCTGCCGACCTGTTGAACAGCCTGCAAGGATCAACAATGCCGGCATCAACGGCGGAAGACGACGCTTCACCGAGATCACCCCCGAGATGGTGGACACCGTGGTCCGTGCTGGCCTCGGAGTTTCCGCCGTAGCAGATTGCGGTCTGAGTTTGCAGCGAGCCACGCCGCAAGCCGAGGGGTAAACTTGGGCATCTTGGCTTGCAAGGCATGCCCGAAATGTCGTGCCTGCCTGGTCCGTTCAATATCTCAGATTTCCATGTTGCCGTCTGACGCAGTCAAATGAGGTGGCATTGTCCTTTGCACACATGCCGCGATGAGAATGATGGAGCAGCAGCGCCTTGCATGAGTTCACGCATTCGGTTGTTTCGAGTCCTCCACGATATTCCACGATACAAATCGTTGCACGCTGGCATATACTGGCGGGGTAACTTCAGTCAAGGAAAGGTGTCGAGAGCCACATCTTCAACACCGTCGGCAGTGGTGCAACTACCTCAGAGGGGTGGATTTTTGTGGACCTCCAGCGAAAGCACCTCTAAGAGAAGTTTAGGTCAAAGGTGGCGGCACACCGGGATATGTCACCTATGGTGCTACGAAGCGTGGCCTGCCCCAGATGACGGAATCCCTGGTGAAGGAGATCGAGGCAATGTTGACAGTCCGAGTTTGTTTGCGTACAGAATGACAGTGAGCTTGCTGGCTGTCGTCGCCGCATGTTCGCTGACCTGCAGGAAGGCGTGCAAGGGAAGCTTGGTTGCAGCCATGCGGCAGGGCCGCTGCGCAGGCTTGCCAAGCTTGTTCTTTTCCCACACCGGGAAAAACCCGAGGTATGAGAAGGTGGAGACGCCTGGAAAGGTTAACTGCCACTGCCTGTCGCCTGGCATGGTCCCCGCCTCAGAGAGCGGAAGCCAAGCCGAGACGCTGCACCGCACCGGCTTGAGACGGCGATCGTGTTCATCCACGCTTGCAGGTCTTCACCGACCTGCTACTGAACGACTCGACGCCTGAGTTGCGGAAGTTCCCCTTCGGGGTCCTGGCAGCACAGCCAGAGGAGGCACCTGTAGCTTTCGATGCTTGATGACGAGATGAGCGCCGCAAGCATCGAACTTCAGCAGGTGGCCAAGGATTTGGTGCCCAAAATCCTCAGTGTCAGCGGCAACGGCAAGTCTGCTACCTGGCGATGACAAAGCTGACAAAGAATTTGGCATTGAAGACTGTCTTTGCTGTCGCGTGTAATGCTAGCTGGTGGGAAGCGCCTGCGCAAAGTGCCTTCTTGTGAGGACAGGGGGCGGGCTCCGAACACGATGGGGCAGGAACAGCAAAGCAAGTGACTATGAGCACTCATAAAGACAAGCTTGCTTCATCGGCCCTGAAACTTGTCTAACAGAGAGGGTCGAGATATTGACGTGGTGAACTGTTTGCAGCCCTCGTTGAACATCTCTGTGCACAACTGACTTTCGATCTCTTCGCTCTCCTCTCCAGCAATCCAACCCGGGATGCACGCTGCCAAAGTTTCGGGTAAAGAAGCAACTTCAAGGATGGATGTGACAACGTAAATGAAAGCGCGGAGGGAAGTGGGGTGGGGGATACAAGCAGAAAGCACAACCTGCCCTGTTTGTCCTCATCGAGTCATTGTGATACAGAATCCACGAGTGTGTTTGTGCCAGGTTGAGTTCCTCACGGTCGACAAGATCTTGACAAAGTTCTTTGGACGCTTCATCCTGGGAGTCCCTTGGTCGATGCGTCAGTATTGCCATGTATTGCCATATTATTATGACACTAATAATACGAAGACAATAACAATAATTATGATTACTAGTATTGTTGTTATTATTATACTTATTATGTTCTTCTTATTACTATGCCCTCCGCTTTTCAGTCGTATGTTCGCTAGCATGCGCATGATGATTTTTGTCTTAGCGTTTTTGACTAAAACCGCTTTTGGAATCATGTGATCTGCCAGCAAGCCATTAGAGACCTGCAGATCTGCTACAGGAAAAATCGAAGTACATCGACGATGATGGCAACGTCATCCAAATGCCTGGTGCACAGTATCAGGACCTTTCAAGAAGGGCCCCTGCAGCGGCGAAGCAAATAAGCGTGTTGCTTTCAGTAGGGCCAGTCAGTTTAGAGCTATGTGAAGAGGACAATGGCGTTCGAGTTCTCTACGACGGCATGAAGTGAACATACAAGGGAAAGAACTCCCGGTGACGGCACTGGAACCAGACATGCTGCGAACTCGAAGAGTAAGCAACTTGTACACTGCAGACAGGAATGACAGTTTGTTTCCGACGTGGCTCGGCGCTTTAAGCTTTAATTTCTTGGATGCAAAGTGCATCAGCTGAGATGATGGTGGCAGGGGTGCCCTCTCGGGTTGCGTGCACAATGCAGCAGCTTAACGGGTTTGTCGGCGTCGATGATTGGAACTGCTATGAGCTATGACGGCTATCCCGCCTCATCTCGGACGGGCGCAGCGCTTCACAGCCCGCGAGCGACGCGGCTCTCAGCTCTGCTGTAGTAGGGACGGCAAGTACCTGTCATTTCTCCAATGACACGACTCAGACCAGCGAATGCCTTCTGCCCCAGGATAAAAGACGTTTCTTTGTCCGCAGTTTTAGCCCGTTGCAGCAGGCATGACCGCAGACCACAGCATCCACAGCATTCAGGCAGCATCGCTTCGCCTCCGCTGTGGAGCTTCCATCTTTGGAGGTGGTCTCGACTGCCCGGATCTCGGGGCACGTGTTTTGACATGGCGTGCAAGTAATAGCATGACACCTATACCTTTTCATTGAAGCTCGCCTGGCAAATAGAACCTGCAACTACGCATATGGCATCATCTTCGACCTAAACCCCATAAGCCAAATTCACACCTTGTCTTATGTTCGCTGAAGCCTCTTGGGCTTGCGGTCGCTTGCTCGTCCTTGCGAAGTAGGAGGCACAATCGCCACAGGAGACGCCATGCAATGAATGGTCCTGCTGCTGTGCCCCGCACCTCACCGTCTAGACTCTAGACGATGGCTCCACGGCGTGCGTACAGACATGTAGATCCGAGTGGCACCATCACCGAGATTACGTTGAGAGCCACATATGGGGCCTCAAAGAAGCGATCGGAAGCCAGCGGGCCTTTCGGCCGCAGAACTGCTCAGGACCAGACGTTCCGCGAGCGCTTCACATCGGAAGTGATGGTGCGTGGACCCCAGGTCGGTTAGCGGTTCGGAGCCGGAGCCTGGTTGCCGGCTCAAGGCATAGCCCATATAGTTGACAGTGCCGCAGTACTTCAGTGCTTGTGCTCAAGCTTGCATGATATGCGATTGCTTGCAAAGCAGTCCCTTTCAACAGCTTGGTGCGAGCAGTGGCAACATTCCGTTAAGCACCATACGATAGCTCGACTCAACAAACCCCTTGCCCCGCACTTAACATCCTGTCGCAAGCCTTGTGAAAAATCCATCCCTGGAGCACGAGATGGGCTGGGGCTGTCAGGGCGGCTGGAGGGAGGGTACTGGGAAAACCTTCCCAGACTTTGCAGGACTTCCCAAGACGTGGTCTCAAGGAAGGTGCTCCTGTTTCTGTTTCCCATGAGTGGCCTGCGAACCACCTGCTTCTTTTCTTCTGCCGACAGTCGAATTCTCGAAAGAGAGTCTTCATGGGCTTGCTGCTCCAGGTCGGGAAAGTCCATGTACAAGGTGCTGAACTTGCGAGGTGCCGCAAGTCACATGCCGTACCTGTGACCATGGCAGACAGGATCATGCCTAAGTTTTGAAAGTCGTGTGCTGAACATTGTTTGCACTTTTTGCATCTTTTTGCCTTTCGGCTCGGGCTGCATGCAGCTGCCTCGTGGCAGTGTAGGAAGCGAATGCAACATACCGCAGTGTACCCGCAGCCACCACGGACCTGACATTTGCCCCTGGCCTCTTCCCGTGGTTCACACACCATGAAGCAATCCCAGTACCCCGTGTTGCTCCGTTTAAGGGCAACTTTCGCTTGACTTGGCCGTAGCAGTCAAGCTGTTCGCACATGAGGGCGCTGTTCGTGCCTCCTTGGCTGTGGGTCCCGTGCCTGGGCTCACATGTCGAAGCTTGAAGATAGGACCACCGCATGCTGTGGGCGACTCAGAGCTGAAGCTGAGCAAGACGGAGAGAGAGACCAATTGTAAGGAGAGGCGATCATGGTGTAAAGATGCCGAGGTCTGCAGCCGTTGACGTCTATGGAGTCACGAGACAGTGACTCGTGGGATGTCTGCGACGAAGGTTTGGTTAGCAAGCCTCACAAGTCCACCAGCGCAGACCTTATCGAATCTTGGCCTGGAATATGGCAGCTAGTCGTGCTGATCGTGCAAGCAATATGCCCCACAGCCTCTGCAAGGAGTTAAACTGGCCCTGCAACAATGGAGACGTTTGCACGGAGCCTGTGCCCTAAAGCGAATGTCGTGAATCGACGCAAACCGGGACATGTTATACAAGAAGCCCTGCCAGCGGTGAAGAAATCAGGCCTGCACAAGAACAGCTTCAAAGTCCATCCAGGCAGGAGCGCGGGCTGCAGGACGGGAGCAGGGATGCCAAACAGGGAACGCCTCGAATACATGCTTGGTGGGGAGCTTGGATGTTGTCGTCGCGTGTTGTTTTCGAGGGCAAGTTTGCAACACTTGCACTGGTCAACAAAACCTATCTGCTGAGGCTCGTCTGGGATTTGGGATTTTGGCGTCTTTCTTGACGCTAAGTTTGGGCATTGTGTGCGTGAAGCTAAAGAATTGGACCCAGCTGGACCTAGCTACTCGATCGGCTCTGCTTCACGTCTGCAAACGCGGGTCGAACGCTTCATCACAGGCGCATAGCAGTCCTTTCCTGTCCGTGTTCCCGAACCGGTCAATCGAACCACATCTTCATGGACTTCCCGGGCAGCGGATGTACGCCTTTAGCATTTAAACGTTGTATTCACGGTGGCAGTACTGTAGCTAGTAGTTGCCAGTGCTAACTTGATAACAGCATTAGGAGTTGTAGTCCTCGTCGTCGTCGTAGCCGCAGTAGAAGCAGGAGTAGTAGTGACCCAGGTCAAAATCTTGTCTCGGACCTTTATCTGGTCCTGTACCCATATTTGGGGCGCCCGGCACCACACAAATGATTGGTTTAGAGGCACGACATGGCAGCAGGGGGCCAATAAACTAATGTACTGCAGCGGGGGGCCACAGCACATTTCCCGGGTTCGAAAATGTAATTCACGGCGGGGTCTAGACTCTGGTCATTGAGCCAGATGCCGTGCCGATGTTTCGGGTGGCATTGTACGAGGTCGGAGAAGGGCCTTGACCGGCAAATGAGACTGCTCTTGCGCACGATCATGTAGCTGTAAGATCACTAGTTTTAAGCTAAGGACATTTGGCACCACGGCGGCTTTTGTAGAACATGTTTTCCGAAGTATTGACTTATTGCGTACGCATCTGACTAGCGATTGCCCTCTGACGTAAGCCATGCAGCGAACCTTGCGGCGGTTGCACACGCAGCTGCGTGTTGCGACTGGTGCGTTCTCGTCTAAGAGTCTAGGGTTGTGTGGAGTGTGTTGGGCATTCTCGGGCCGCGCATGCCAAACAGCTTGCTGCGTTAAAGCTTATACTGTATTTAATATAACAACTGTCTGCATTAAGCGTTAGCAAAAAACGCTGGCTGGCATGTGTCGGCCCGAAACCAAACCCCCACCACGCTCGCGTGATGTGCTTGACGAGTCGCCGCAGCCTTTCGCTGCTACTCCTCTGGCTTTCGTGGCCCTCCTCTCAAGTAAGTGGCAGCAGCAGTAGTAGCAGTGTAGTGGTGGCAGTAGGGGTAGCGGTTAGTAGTAGTTAGTAGTAGTAGTAGTAGTAGCAGTAGTAGTAGTAGTAGTAGTAGTAGTAGTAGTAGTAGTAGTAGTAGTAGTAGTAGTAGTGGTGTAGTAGTAGTAGTAGAAGTCGTCGTCGTCGTCGTAGTAGTAGTAGTAGTAGCAGCAGCAGTAGTAGTAGTTGTTGTTGTGGAAGTAGTAGTAGCATAGTAGCTTTAGCAGTAGCAGAGTTGTAGTAGTAGTCGTCGTCGTTGTCGTCGCGGAGTCAAAGCATTACATCGGGATCGAAAGCTCGGTTGCACGTGGCGGTGCACGCAAGAGAGAGAGTCGACACTCGAAAACTGATCAGCGTGTATGTGGCTCTATTTAGGGATCGTGCTTCTACGGTGCGAGCTGTTCCATAACTGCTCCATAGTTGGAGTCTATTCGGTGGGCGGCGTATCTACGATGGCCAGAACCAGCAAGTTAGTAATTTCGATCTGAGTGATAGATTGAGTCAGGCGTGGGTCGTGTTCTGGGGTGTTGTCATGCAAGAACTGCTTTAGGTTTGAACCTTCGCCTAAGACTGATGGATCATTAAAGTGCAAAGCGGTATACTGAGAATCCAGGAGGGAACTTGCAAGCAGTCTATGCACGTCGTCGTCACCGATGCGGACAATGCTTTGATGCAGAGCTGCACTCTCTGCATGGATTCGTTTGGCATCCTCAAGTCTATATCCCGCCTATCGTTGCAGGACCGCAAGCAACACTTTGTTCGTTGCACATCCCGCGCCAGTGGCGTGTCCCGCGCGACCGGAATCGAATCAGTAGATTCTGCAGGCAGGCTCACGTTGTGGACTCAATGTTGTTTTTCATATCGCTGGGTCGTCGAGTCTGGTGTTAGTGCTTTCAGGAGCGACGAGCAAGTCCGCCAGCGGCGCCAGCGAAACAGAGAGTGAACCATATGATGGCTTCTTCGGAAGTTGGAGACGAAGACACTTCAGCTGCAGAGAACAGCTGTCTACGTACTCCGTCCTTAAACTTGACCTTGCATGGCGACTATCCAGCGATCTTAGGCTTCAAAAAGGCAATTTTTGGAACACCTTCGTCAAACACGAGCAAGAGCGCGCAAGAGTTCCTGGGCCTGCATACCGATGGTGCTGGTGCGCACTCTTCCCTCGCTGATCACTAGGTGACTGGCCTTTCGTTGCAAGCAACTGGGAGCAACTAAGGACTGACCTTCTGCCGGAAGAGGACTTTGTATTGAATCTCTTGGAGTTGAGCCTGGCAGTCTGTGCTTCCTGGCTTAGAGCTGCAACATCCTTTGCAGCAGCTGCAGCGTCACCATTCGTCCCGCCTTACATCTCGATTACTGAGGATGCAAGTGCTGAGATCTTGCAGGAGTTCGCAAGAAAAGCACAACAGGACAGCCTTGTTGCGCTTTGGCACTGGTTTCCCTCTGTACATCTGTCGTTTGACAGGATGGAAAGAAAAACTATAAAATGCTGAAGCGCCTCATTCGGCTTGGCCGGACCACTGGCTTGATTCTGGACTCAGGCCTGGCTGCATTTGAAGTTTCACCAGCTGCAGCGTCAAGTTCACTGTGGTCTGATAGGAAGGTCGATCGAGGCAGAATTGCGACATGATGTGTCCGTATGATGCTGATGATACTGCCACCCACAGCAACAGCGCCTTCATCAACGCCATCGCAAGGACCATCACCGCCGTCATCTGCATCTTCACCCCGTGTATACAGCCGTGGCCACCACCACCGGAATCATCTTTATGTGCATGACCATGAAGTCCGTGATGTTTATGCTGTTGTTTTTTGGTATAAGCGTCTTACATGTTTAGTCCTTCTTCTTCCTGTCTTGTGTTGTTGCCGCTGCTCCTGTTGCTGCTGCTGCTGCTGCTGCTGCTCTTGCTGTTGTGTTTGTGGTTGTGGCTGTGGTTGTTGTTGATGGTGGTGTTGGTGTTGGTGTCGTTGTCGTTGTCGTTGTGGTTCTGGTTGTGGTTGTGGTGGTTGTGGTTATTGTTGTTGTTGTTGTTGTTGTTGTTGTTGTGGTTGTTGTTCTTGTTGTTCTTGTTTTTGTGTTGTTATTGTTGTTGTTGCTGCTGTCGCTGTTGCTGTTGTTCTGGTCGTGGTCGTTGTCACTGTTCTTCTTGTTGTCGTCGCTGCTGTTGTTGTTGTTGCTGTTACGAGACCACGAACAATAACAAGAACACAAGAACAATAACAAGAACAACAACAACAACCACAACAACAACCATAGCGACAACGACAACCGACACCACCACCGGCAGCAGCAACAACGACAACATCAACCAACAACAACGACGACAAAAACAAGAGCAGTACCGAGAACAGGAACAACAACAATAACATTCAACAAGCAACACGCAACAAACAACAAACAACCACCAAACACCAAATAACAACCACCAAACAAAAACAACAAAGAACAACCAACAAACAACAAGCAACTACAACAACAACAACAACAACACCAACACCAACACCAACACCAAGAGCAACAACAACAGCATCGACCAACAGCCATCAGCCATCAGCCGCCAACAATCAACAAACAGCCAACAACCAGCGACCAGCAACCAACAAGCAACAAGCAACAAATAACTACCCACTAACAACTACCATCTACCAACTGCCAGCAACCAACAACCTACAACCATCAACCGTCAACCAACCACCAACCTGCAACCACCAACCACCAGCCACCAACCACCAACCACCAGCCCCCAACCCCCAACCGCCAACCACCAGCCACCAACCACCAGTAGCGGCCGCAGCAGCAGCAACAACAGAGCAGCAGCAGCGGCAGCAGCAGCAACATCACCAACAACAGCGACAGCAGCAACAGCAACAACAACACCAGCAGCAGCAACAACAACAACTACTTTAGCAAACGCAAAAACACGCAGCACACAGCACGCAGCAACCAGCAAACAGCAAGCGGCAAGCAACAACATGCAACACCAAACACAACAACCAACGCAACCCCCACAACCAACAGCCAGCGACCAGCAACCAGAAAGCAACAACCAGCAACCAGCAACCAGCAATCAGACAGCAACAGCCAACATCCAACAACCAACAACCAACAACCAGCAACCAGACGACGGCGACGACCACCACAACACCACACCAAGACCACCAACACCCCGCCACGACCACCACCACTACCACCACCACCATCATCATCATCCTCATCATCATCATGACCACAACCACCACCACCACCGCCACCACCACCACCACCACCACCAACACCACCACCACCACCACCACCACCACCACCACCACCACCACCACCACCACCACCACCACCACCACCACGACCACGACCTCCGCCATCGCAACCGCCCCGCCACCGCCACGGCCTCCGTCACCGCCACCGCCACCGCCAGCATCAGAAACAGCAACAGCAGCAGCAGCAACAGCAACAGCAACAGCAAGAGAAACAGCAGCTGAGAAGTAGTGGTGATGGCACAGACGGCTCGCGCTCCAAGGGCACAGTTTGTCACGGGCCGCTGAGCTTTGCATTAGCATCCGAGCATAAACATAGAGATGCAGGTCCTCGGTAGCAAGCAGCTTCAAATGCATGGAGAAGGGCTGAGAGAGACTCGCGGTTCAGGTGGTGGCACCGTCGCTGGAAGCATATCTTCCCAGTTGCCTATGCCTGTGCGAGATCTTGCCAAAGCTTTCATGAAGGCTGGCCTGTGTGACCTGGGACCCAAGGATCAATGAAAACTTCGTGCAGGGAGATATGCACTTGTAGTTGTGAGAGCCCTGCAATGTTGGGATACCTTGGGATTCTAGCTCTTTCGATTCAAGGTAGGTGGCTTCAAACGGTGCTACAGCCTCGTCAGGACGACATGACCGAAGTCGAATGGGTAGCCGGCGAGCAAGAACCTCCCAGCTGCTGTACCACGTTTGAGCTTTCAGAGTTACTTGGCAGAAACACCCACAATCCATGAAAAGACTCTATCTTTCTCGGTTGGCATCGTTGCCTTTTGAGGACGGGGGCTAGTCCCAAAGAGGGAGACAGCTTCCTGGATGCAGAGTCGGGAGGTTAGTTTCGAGATGACATGTTGCACGGAGCTTTCTCAAGTGGCGGTGGTATTCCGTTTCTGTCATGCCAGGCAACCCCGACCCGAGTCAGCAGCCGCAAAGGCCTGCCATTCCTGCATCCTGCTGCGCCTGAGCCCGAGCCCCTCCTGTCCGAGGCCGGCTTCTTTGAGGCATAGCTCCAGTTCCGGCCCCTTGGGCGGCACAACTGGCTTAACATGTCGGCCGCCGAAATTTCAGCACCGCACAGTGGTCTGACAGGCAGTGAAGCTGTGGCTGGACCTCCGCGGTCTCCAAGGCCTGGAAGAGTTGTGCGGAGCTCTTGCGGAAAACTGTAACGGATGCGAGCCGACGGTGCCTCAGTGTTTTCTCCCCAGCCTACTGTATTCTTTTCACGAAAGCTGGCTCCGTGGAGCTCGCGGGAGTTGTCGTTAAGGTCAGAGCGGGGGGTCCCTTCCCCCCCTTTTAAGGTCCATCTGTTTGAGCATGTTTGAGCAACATGGCAACCTGCATTTTGTCTGTAGGGGGTCCGGGTCTGGGTCTGGTTCTGGTTGGTTGGTCGGTCGGTTGGTCGGTTTCCTTGCTTGCTTGCAACTGTGTTTTCTGATTTGCTTTTTTGTTGTTTGTTTGCTTGTTTGTTTGAAACATTACTGCCGGGTGATGTTGTGCTGAACGCACGCTCCCTGTGCATCATCGGGTAGCTCCGCCCCACCAGACAGAGGGGCCTCGCATAGCACAAGGCATTGTTGCTCCGTTAACCCCAGGGTCACACTGCAAACGATTTTCACGCACGGCCTGCCAGCCATTGGAGTCTCGACTTTCATGTAAACCCTGAAACTGTATTTTGGTTGTCACACAAGCAGTTTCGCATGGTCTCGGAGGCTTCAACTCACACTTGTTCAGACATTGTCATTGTTTCGGGTTGAGCGACGGGTCCACGCAATGGTGGGGCACGTTCGCAGCAGACATCTGCACAAAGAGTCAAAGTCAAAATGCTTGTTTGTTTGCGCCGTCGTTTCCTTGGTTGCTCGTTGGTGTGGCTGCTGCTTGTTTGTTTGCGCTGTCGTTTCCTTGGTTGCTTGTTGGTGTGGCTGCTTGTTCTGCGTGATTTGGTTGATTGATTTGGCGTTTTTGTTTGTACGCATGTTTTTCTGTTCTTGTTTTGTTGTGTTGATGTTGATGTCGTTTTTGTTGTTGTGGTTGTGGTTGTTGTTGTTGCCGTGGTCGTGGTGGTGGTGGTGGTGGTGGTGGTGGTGGTGGTGGTGGTGGTGGTGGTGATGCTTGGCTTGCTTGCCTGCTTGCTTGCTTGGTGGGTGGGTAGGTGGGTGGGTGGGTGAGTTGGTTGGTTGGTTGGTTGGTTGGTTGGTTGGTTGGTATTGTTGTTCTTCGCTTTTGTTCTTCTTCTCGTTACTGTTGCTGGTCTTCTTGTTCTTCTTATTCTCGTTGTTGCTGTTGTTATTGTTCTTGTTGTGGTTGTTGTTAGCCAGCTGGCCAGCCAGCCAGCCAGCTAGGTAGCTAGTTAGTTAGTTAGTTAGTTAGTTAGTTAGTCTTTGTATTTAACTGATGAAGTAGTTAGGTAGTTTTGTTTTGCAGTTTGTTGTGTTGTGCTGTCTTGCTTGTTGATTTGTGTGTTTGGTTGTTTTTTATTTTGTATGTCTGTGTGTTTATTTGTTTATTTGTTGGGTTGCTGTCTTTGTCTGTTTGTTGTTGTCGTCGGTGTCGATGTGGTTGTGGTCTTGGTTTGGGTTGTGGTTGTTGGTGGTGGTGATGGTGGTGGCGGCAGTGGCGTCAGCATTGGCGTTGGTGTTGGCGTTGTTTGTTGCTATTGCTAGACGGCACTACCAGGATCATTACAAACAGCGCAGGGCGAACCAGACTGTCGCAGATGAAAGAACCGCCTGAACGTATGGCCGAAGGCATCGCTTGGCGATATCCATGCTTGGGAGCTCATGTTTGCTTTCCATACCAGGCTTGGTCACTTGAACCACAGCTCAAGTGTCAGCACCACCGGCTGCATTGGGAGCACATGGAGACACTAATATGGATCGATCTTGTAGTGAAAGAATGTCTCGCCGTTTCTTTGCCGAGGCAGTCAGGATGGCACTTTGGGCCTCCCAGTCCCACGGTCTCCCAGGCGCTCTCCTTGAAGAGACTTTGAGATCCCTCTGCAGCACCCGCATACACTCTGCGAGCTGCTTGGATTGTGAGATCCTTGCAGGCCTGGCGGCTTGAATCACAGCTCAAGTGTCAGTGTCCTTGGCAGCATGATGTCGGCTCTAATCCACTTTGTGGGTGTGGTTGCTGCCTGTAACAGAGCTTCAAGCAAAGTGCAGCTGAGGTAGTTCCGACGGCACGCTTGGCCTGCCCAGGTAGTCTGCTCTTTGTCGGTACACATGAGAGCCATCCGATTGCGCTGTGCAATTTATTGACAGGCCTGCTCACTTGCAGCACAGTTCCTCCACTGTGAGTGCCTGTGCTTGCAAATCAGTGCTGAGTCTAGCCTCAGGCAGATTGGCCTAAGCATCAGTGAATCCTGGCTCTTTGAAGGCAGCTCCGACGGAACCTTGGGCCTTCCCAGGCTCGCAGCCCGGCATGCCACCATTTAACCGCAGTCTCGTGCTGAGCCGACAGGCTGCTGGGACTGAACCACAGCACCTCGAACGTCAGCAACGCCAGTTGCAGGCCAGGTTGCCGAAACACGCTCCTCTGCGACAGTGCAAGCAAAACACCTTGATGTGCAGATGCAAAATACTTGGCAAATACCGCCTGCAAGCTTTTGCAGGCAGGCGATAAACCGCAGCTCATCCATGGGCGACTCCTGCTGCATAGAAGGAACAGCAATGAACGTGCAGAACTTCGCTTGCACATTCACGATCAGTGCTTTGTCGTTCACGTCTAGCTGCTTTCTGAGGCAGCGAGAAGGGAGACACTGCGAGTGCATTCTTACGGAGGCAGGGCGCTAGGAACTTCACGTTTGACTGAGTGGAGGGCTGCACGGGTCTTGGCCGAGGCAGTTCGGCAGGAGGAGCAGCTCAAATTGTAGCGGCTTGGCATAAGAGGGTCCTCAGTTGCGGAGAATCTGCGGAACTCTTTCGATGTATGACCGAGGTACTGGCAGTGTTGGTGGAGGTGGGCTTGGAGCGCTGCAAAGGCGAGTGCGCACGAAAGTCCAAAAGAGATTCGAACGCAGCTCGGGGCAGCTGCGGTCTTGCCCAGTGCGGCCCTGAAGGCGACTGGGGTTGATGGCCTCAGGCAGCAGCTTGGATGCAGCGGTCAAACCATGCTTCATGAAGCGTCCTGGAATGACAGGCATTGCATGTCATGTAGCAGCAATGCTTTTTCACAAGGCTACAAGTCAGGAAATTATTCGCGCCACCATGAGAGAGAAGGGATGGTAGCCACCAGGGCCACGGAGAGTGACAAAGAGTCCGGCAGCCAAACAGCTGAACACCCAGGCTATGTGCACAACGAGGAGGGCATCAGGCACGCTCTAGATTCTGTATGATTGGCGAAGAGGCGGAGCCTTTTTTCTCTATCGACCCTCACAGACCGCTGGGCTTGTACCGTGGCACTTCCAACGCCAGCACCGAGCCCAGATGGACTGGGAATTCGAGTATGAGTATCCTTACAGTGTCTGGTGGAAGGATTGAGCCATTTCCTCAGGTAGCGTGATCGAATCGGAAGGCATGAGGCCTGTTCTCACTCGCAGCCTCCCCTCTCAACTCTAACTCTCTCTCTCTCTCTCTCTCTCTCGCTCTCTCCCGCGAGCCTAGCAGGCCTAGCAGATTGTTTGAAGAAGCTTGCATCCACGCTTTGACCTCGAGGAGGCTTCCTTTCAACCGGAGCTGTTCTAACTTCAGCAATTTCAGCTGCACATCCTTCGTGGACTTCAATCGAAAGCACGGGTGGCGCGTCTGCAAGTTACATAGGGCAGTAGGGCAGTAGGGGAGCCAGCACGTCAGTCCCGAGCTCTTGAGGCTCGGTGGCGTGGAGACGCCATCCTTCCTCCAGTTCCTCGCCACGGTTCATGATGCAGGCATAATGGCTCAGCAAGGCAACCGCCCGCGGCGGTTGCAGAGCATCCAGGACAGGGCATCCAAGCATCCAGTTTGGTTGCCCCACCGTGGTTTCCAACTTAGAATCTTTTGGCTTGGTGGGTTTCGTGCCTGCCGTGATGCACGGGAAAGGGCACGGCCTTCCAGTCTCCTCCAGGAGAGAGAACTGGACGAAGCGTTCAGCAACATCCATGAAGTAGACGACATGGATGGGCACGACCGAATGTCTTACCACTCATCGCAAGAAATGGGCAAGGCCAGCATCAGCCTGCCACAATCTGTGGGACGAGAGCTGTGACACGTACCCAGATTCTTCAGGCGTCGGTCTTTGAGATGATCACTGCATCTGGATCTGTGACTTTGTCTACGCGGCTGCTTGACAGCATGGGATGACACGCCCTGCGGGGCCGGCGGATCCCAGCAGCCCGGTGCCCTGCTGAGGTGCTTGAAGACCCAAGCTGCCTGGCAGCGCTCCCTTATCGAGCAGCAGAGGCCGTGGACCGATGTGTTTCCGACCGCACATGCATGGCTTGGAGAGGGGCACACAGTAGTGCTGCGCTGGCTACCAACTTACTAATGCGTGCCTGCAGCAGGTGCTTGCTGGGTCTCGTGTCGCGAAAGCTTCACAAAGCAGAAGAAAAGACTCGGGTTGACACGGCCGTCAGCGAAGATCAGCGCGAGCTGTGTACCACCTGCATTTATCCAGACTGCACAGCACGAGGGAGGAGTGCGGAACGAAACCAAGTTTAGTTCAGGGCGTGTGCCGATGCATGTCCACAGCTGAGCTGCCGAGGTTGCGGAACTTCCGAAAGATAGTTACGAAAGACATGGAGGGTGAGGAAGCTGACCTTCAAGGACGTAAGGTAGTTGTCATCGTCGTGGAGATTTCCCCGGTTCTTCGAGCAGAAGTGGCGCAATTGTGTCAGTTGCTGGAGCCACTTGAGCTGATTGAGAAACCCCAATCTCGAAATGCAATGCTACTTGTAGCTGTCAGCGGTCAGCTGCACGAAGTTGCCGGTGGATGTGACGAGGTACCCGTGCACCACTTTTGGCAGCCTGAAAGCTGCAGCTGCTGAGATCAGCAACATCATGGAGAGTGTTGGAAGCTCTGCTGAAAGAGACTTGCTCGACCTGTTACCCACGAAGCGCACGAAGTCGCGCTGCAGCCAGGCGCAAAAGCCGCGGAATCTCCAACTTTCTTGGTGTTACTGGGCACAGCATGGCTAGATCGCGACCTTCCTGTTCAAATGAAGCAGGTGCGGAGGGAACATCAAGAAGCCCGAAATGCCTGCTCTAAGAGACTAAGCTTCTTCTGCGGATAGACCAGAGCCAAAATCCATACCTGGAGATTTCGCCGGTCTTGTGGAACCGGAAGGACTCTGTGTACGTGACACTCGCGAGCCAAACGGAGGAGCTGGAAACGGCAACTCGGAAGCAGCTCTCCAGAGCGCCGAGTGCAAACGAATGCAGATGCCACGCCTGACTATTCATGAGGTCGGAAGTGAGCTTTGTGCTTCCAGTGACGACCAAATTCGCCTCCTGCTGAAGGAACGAGGCACGCAGGGCAATGCAAGCTTTATTTCAAACTGACTCTCCAAGACCCGACTTTGCAGGCATCCGGGAGTATTTGCTACACCCACTATCGCTGGAAGACGTCCGACGCACAGCGGAAGCTGCTTTGCAGCGACGATGGGCCGAGGTCACCGAACCCCGGAATCCAGTCGGCCTTGTCAGAATTCGCAGGGCAAGTGTTCGAAACCGTGCTCAGCAGTCAAAGACTCTACCACTGCAGTCAGGTGATGTCAGATGGGGGTACAGTAGCATGGCGAGATTTGCGTGTAATATTTCAGGGGTGGCATGGCAGTGCATGCGAGAACTCTCCTGAACGTGTGGACGAACAGGAGTTCCTGGTCTGCGAGACTCTGGGCAGAGGGTCTTCTGGAGTGGTGCATCGAGTGAAACGCCTCCGAGATGGGCGAATGTTCGCCATGAAGGCTTGCAGATTTGGCTGACCTATCTGCGGAATGCGGGGTTGGGCTTACATCTGAGGGACAGGGATGGACCAGCATGTGCCACTGTGATGGGCTCTTCAGGAGGTGCCGACTCGGCTTCTTCGTGAGAAGGATCGTCAAAGCCTGCTACAAGAGGCACATCGCACCGGCATCAGAGGAAATGCTCTCATGCTGCGTTGGGTGAAAGGCAGGCTGCGAATTTGGTTTGCTGCAGGTGGCCCTGATGCAGAAACTTGCTTGGCCAACGATCGTTTCCTTGACTACAGCTTGGGAGAACAGGCACGGGCTTTGCGGCAGTAGCCGTCGCAATTGAAAAGTAGATGGCCCCGGTGCTGGTTGCTGGTTTATGTCTTTGGCAGGCAGCAGCGTTTGCACTATATGGTGTCTTCGCCCGATTAGACAGCTGCTTTGGGCGCAAGCTGCTGTCGGTACCAGCCAACACTTGTCTTGCACTGACAAGGTAATGCCGTTTATGGAAGGTGGGTCTTTGAAGAGCCGCATCTCTCAAGCCCTTCTGCCTGATGCAGAAGGCATGTAGCCAAACACTTGCCTTGGGCAATGCTTTGAAAAGCATGTCCATCCCGCAGGCATGGACCCTCTGACACGAAGCACCTCGAGCTTCAGCATACGCCGCGGCCGCAGAAATTTGCGGATTTCATGTTTCGGCCACGTATCCACGCTCTTCACTGAGGTGAGAAGCACTTGGGAGCCTGGTATCTGCAATGCCTTCATGGTATGGCCTACCTGCATTTGCAGGGAGTGTTGCACAGAGACATCAAGCCGGATGCTCGCCAGATCCGTCAAGCCCATGACTTGTGCAAAGCAGTCTGGAGTGGTCGCTCTTGAGATTTGACTGCTTGCACCTCGCTCCAAGGACAACTTGCTCCTTGGGCAAGGAGGCGTCTGCCTTCAGAGGCTTGGCGCATTTAGCTAGGAGCCGCGAGCCAGTGCGCGGCCCTTCAATGTGCCGCTTCCTCTGCCCATGCGCCGGCACTTAGGATCTGTGATTTTGGCAGTGCCATGCGTCTGCCTGGCAAGGGGCCTCATCCCCGCAAGGCGAGCTTCCAAAGAAGTGGCTACGGCTTTGCCAATGAAAGTGTTCATCTCGAGAATGCCAGGACGCATCTGTGGAGGCTCCCATCACCACTCCTCTGTACTCTGCCCCTGAGGCAGGACGAGCTCCTGGCCCAGCCACCCAGTGATTCAGTGATCTGGTGAGTAATACGGGATGCGTACGTGAATCATACGTCAACTGGTCCGACAGCAAAGGTGATTCTTGTACACGGCTCGCCCTGAGTGGAGAAATTGTCGCAGCTCTGATGCCCTGCAGGTGGCAAAGTGGCATCGCACCTCTGCGGCTTCGGACATGTGGTCGGTGGGTGCCACCTTCTATGAGGTTCGGAGCCGAGTGGAGCAACGTCAAAGGTCAAAGGCCCTTCGTATTGCGTCGGTTTCGTACTCAGGCAATCACTTTGCAAACATTGGCTCCTCCGCGCTTCGGTGGGCCGCAGGCTGCACATAGATGGGTGTTAAAAGAAGCAGACCGTAGACCTGTACACAGCTTGCAGGATGTACGCGAAGCTCTCCCCTTGCAATCGCTGAATTTCAATCTATAGGGCCTCGAAGGGGATAAGGCGAATGAGTGTCTCCATGTGGTCCCTACTTGGCCACAGGAGCTTGGCTCCTGGCTTGCAAGCCTTGCGGACTCTCTATCGGTGCAGAGCATCAGCACAGTCGCCACAGGTGCCTGGAAAACGGTCATGTCCTGTCTGCTTCGGAGCACTGTCGCTTCAAAGGATCTCCTTCCAGCTCCGGTGAAGTGCCATCAGACGAGTTGCGCAAAGCGCTGGAGGCTCCGCGCACCGCTCGCAGGTCTCAGACATTCTCAGACTCTGCAGCTTTCTGCGCTGCAGAGAGATTTGTTTTCGTGAGACCCTGCAGGCGCTGGAGCTCACCGCAGGACGCTCCACTTCGGCCTTCTCTTGTCTCGAGAGACTTAGAATTCTAGCTTGTGGCTGCTTCGGCTGCGCACGGTGCACAGGAATTGCGACAGACTACGACTTTCGAGAACAAGGCAAACTGGAGGAGCCAGCAATCGACCCGGACGGATACTGAGCAGTGACCTGCTAATAAACCATCCCTCCGAGTTGAAGCAGGGACGAGAAGAGCTGGCAGGTGGTTGGGCGGGCTTTGCGGCGGATTCGTGAAATGCAGCTAGTGCACTTGCAGGAGATTATCTGCGTACCTTTCGACCAGCGGCCCTGTGCAGCTGCAATTCTCGCAGAAAGATGCGGCCTCAGAAATCTCACACGTGCGCAAGCCAAGAACGGTAGCGCGGCGAGTCAGTAAACGCCCCACTTGTGTCTGGCTTACGTGTTCATCGTGTCTGACAGTGCGTGGTCTATCTGGTGAAGTCGGCTGGATAGGGGCATAATGGCTGTTCGGTGACACCTGCCGAAGAGCCTTGTTAATGAGAGACCAGTATCGCTACAGACCTTGCCAGGCTTTGTCCGAGTGTGAGTGTCAAAAAAACGCCCCGCACATGCGGTGGAGTTCTTGGTGTCGTGATCATGACTCCCCCCCTGCCTCCCGACAGCGGTTTCGAAGTTTCGCATATCCTCATTATAATTTTATGCAGTTAGAGTATCTCACATCATGTTGCCAAAGGCTACGTTGTCCGCATGATGCACGGTTGCACTCTGCAGCTGTAGAGGATGAGCCGCATACAGCCTGACCTTGACTGATGTGCCAAGGAGGGAATCTATCCATGCTGCGATCCTCGTTAGTTGTCTCAAAGTCAACTAGCAGCGACGTGCAGACTCACTTGAAGGACTGCCGGCAACCGTCGGGAAATAGACTGACGCACTTCCGAAAGCTGCAGTGGTTGCAAGCATACGGTGGTTGGTCATGTTTGGCATGTATGCATGATGTATCGTGCAGGCATGCATGTGTGTGTGTGTGCGGGTGTGTGTGTGTGTGTGTGTGCCTGTGTGTATGTATATACACATACGTATGTATGTATGTACTGATATAATATGCATAACGCTAATGCATTGTTTTGTTGCGACAGGAGACGAACAGGATGCTGAGAAAGTCGTTGGCAGCTCAAGGCCTTTCGAGCTCCAAAGTGCAACAGTTGTGAACATCGACACCAGCTTCACGTTTTCAATCTGGACACAGAAGGTGTCCATTGGCTTGCAACCGCTTGACACAGAAAGTAGGTTGCCACGCACTCCGACCGCGGCACTGGCCAACCCACATCTTTACGAGTCTCGTTCACTTAGACTCGTTGCGCCTTGCACTAGTAGAGCCTGCCGCAATGGTCGAACAATTAATTTCAGGACAGATCGACAGTGCTTTATCTGCATGCATGTCCCAAGAGCTGGACAGCTAGTCATTCTCAGATGCCGTGCATCTGTTTCACAACCAAGTTTAGTGATTTGGGCTGGCTGTCTGCTCTCACACCACAGCAGCAGAGCTGTGTTGGAAAGACAGAGAGGATGAGCGGAAAGCCTTCCCAACGTCAAGCGCCACAGCTGACCTGCGTGGCACTCGCAGAGCTCCGCACACGGCTCCCTGTAATATGGCCTTTCGGAGGCGAGCCGAATCTCCGGGAGGAAGAGACGAAGAGACAGCAGTGGTGGGTGGACCACAGGCATTGCACCAAAGGGTGGACTTCTTCAGTTCTGTCGCCGTGAATTCCTTTTCACGAAGCTGTTCTTGACCGTGATGGACGACCGGCCCTACCCAAGCCCTGCTGCGCTTGCAGAAGCGGTTTTGATTTTCGGTTCCGGTTGGCACTTACGTCATGGTGATTCAAAGATGATGTGAAACATCGTCTGCCTTAAGAATCATCTGCACGGGCCAGGGGGGACTGGCACAAGACAGTCTCCCGGCTTAGAGGACGAGGATATGCAGCATATGGAAGAAAAGGAACATTGTGGGGAGAGTTCTTGCTCCACACTGGCAGTTGCCTCAGTCTACATTAGGTTTTTGCATGTCATGAACGACGAAAATGGTTGCCGATTGCCACACAGTGCCCGGCGCTCCGGAAGACCAGAGAAGCGGAGTCTCTCTGAATGGAATGGCAAGCATTACGAGAAACAAACCAACAGACTGAACTTCCGAACTCTAGTGGAGTGGCAAGCTGTCGCAAGAAACCGAAATGGACCGGCAAGCCCACCTCCCGCAATTAGCTGACCGACGGGTGCCCAGCTACCATGAAAGCAGGGACCAAACACCAACGACACTTGCGTGCACTTGCGTGAGGTGTGAGGTGGTCGTGAGGAAACATCGCGAAAGCTCCTCCTGTCAGGTCTTGGAGTTCTGGTTTCCCGCGCTGGAAGCTTCTCCTTGTCAGATGCAGGCAAGGCATGGGGTCTTGCGATTTTGAAAATTGAGCATGGCCGTCTTAGTGCCAACAGTGTCTGGCATGAAGTGATGCGCAGGCTACGCTTTGAGCTGGGGGCTTGGGCACGATCCCTGCAGACTGTCCTCGAACTTTCAGAAACCAGTCTTAGACGTATGATGTCCCCTGCAGGCCCCATCAGTGCACGCTTGAAGCTGGCTCATGTACCAAGCGCCAGCATCTCAGTTTGGGTCGAAGCACGGCGACTCCCTCGCCCTACGTTTGCCGGTGTGAGACCCCGTGCGCCCTCCGCCGAAAGCCCCACCGACGAGCGGGAGCGGCATAGAAGAAGAAAAGCAGAACTGCAAGTGTCATGATCAGAGGATCAGACGATGTGTTTTCGCCTCGAAGTTGCGACTCAGGAGGCCACTTCGAAGCATAGTCACAGAAGGGCAAAAGCACAAGTTGTCTCGCAACCTGCAGGTGATAGAGCTGTCCATCCTCCGTTCGCAAGTGGCGTGTTTTTCCCAGAACTTGAAGTTAGAAGTTCTTCAGGGGTGTGTGTGCATGCGTGTCTGTCATGCTGTGCATTCTTCGGTGTCCCTGCCGAAACTGGCCATCCACGGTTTTCCATCTTGAGTAGGATTCATTGAGGCACTCCTTGCTCCTTTGGGCAAGTGCAGCCGCTTCTGCCCCTGTCCTGGTATGACTCGGCTGTGCTTGCGCTGCCTTGTGCCACGTAGTGGCACGCAGGTAGTACACAGAAAGGGAGTTTTGGAAGCCAAACCTCTTCAGCACTCATTCCTCGGCTTCGAGAAGCTTCATTCCCATGCTCAGTGGATGCACCGGCATCCTCAGGCCTCGGCGCTGTATCGCATAATGGTCTCGCGGGAGGAGGAAGAGCTAGTGCACAAGGCCTGCCGGCATCCAGCATCTCGCGGCGTGGCGCAGCGCAGCGCTTCCATCGCTTTGGCGAAATCTCTTCGAGGATGTCAAAGCTTCGCTGGAAGAGTCATGGCCCCAGAGTCCTCCGAAGCCGGTCCTCGCTGCTTCCGTGCTTTCGTGAGCATCGCGAGGTATGGCAGCCTGTACGAGGAGATACTGAAGCACAGGATGCAGTTGCGGGGCTCCTATAAGTGTTTCCAGGGTGAGCGTCGGGTAGGCGGTAGGCGTGCCTTCGCCCAAAGTCGGAGGCCAGCGCAAGATGCGCAGCCTCTCCCGCAGAAGCTGCAGCGCTTCCAGCACCTGGAGGAGCAACTTAAACAAGAACGATTAGCAAGGCAGGAGCAACTGAGCCAGAAACAAACGAGTGATATCCAGGATGCACTGTCCGTGCGCCTTCTGGCACGCCAGCAATTGCTCGTCCACAGCAAGGCGGTCCAACCGTTTCATACGCATTTGGCGACATGTAAATCGTAAGCCCCAGGCTCAGTTTGCATAAGCACGGGGTCGAGCTGCAAGAAGCAGGAAGGACAAATTGACATGCTTTTCCCTGCCTTTCTCAACATCGTGGATATGATCATGGCCAGGAAGATGATCGTAAAGACAGACTTGGGAGACGGAAGCAGTGGAAGTTTCAGCAGTAGTCGTATTATCGCTTCCGAGGCCTCCAGAGCTGCCTCGTGACATTGCATCACGAGCACTCTACTGGCTGTCCATGTCACCTCTGTGTGGACCGAAGGAGGGGGTCCGAGTATGTGCTAGCTAGCTGCTAGCTTAGTGATATATCCCTAGCAGCAGACTGCTTCCGAGAACCGCCGGAGCTGCACATTCAAGCAGTAGATGAATGAATGCTGCCAACCAAGCCCCAAGCGCATTTCTCAATCAGCGAAGAGAGGGGGAATGTTGAGCATCAAAAGCTTCAGAAGGTTTTAGCTGAGACTTGAACGCAGGTAGACAGCCTGGGCGTTTCGCGCTAACCTCAGAAGGTGGCGCAGAGAGCAACGTTGCTTGGTGGTGCGGGTACAAGGTTGGACATGCTCAGAGAGGGCGGCACTTCGAGTAGCGAGCAGATGCCGTGGGACTCAGAGAAGCACAGCGCTGGAGACTGTAACGGCAAGGACAACTTGCAGAGATTTGAGCGACCCGTTCCAGATTCTCCGAAATCAGAAGCTCGTAATGCAGGTCGCGTGATGGCCATGGCGGCCATGAGGATTCCAAGCTGGAGGCGCGCGTGTTTTCAGTACCTCAGAGGTTACCCTCCCACCCAAGTTACCAAGTGCGGGCTCGGGCTCGGGCTCGCCATGGCTCGAGAACGCAGCATATGCATACACCTCCTGGTAGGCCGTGGATTTGCCACAGCGACTGAAGTCAGCAGCTTAGTTCGCCCGCTGTATGCAGAAAGATACGGCGGACCGTCATTCAAGCGCATGACAGTGCAGCAAGCGTTGCAGAATTGTTACTTGTCCAAACATGGAGTGGACGTTTTGAAGTCGTCGGTTGATTGACCACACATGCTTGCGGATGCGCCGCAGCACCCAGAGATATTCTCGAAGCCGCGACACGAGCTGTCGCGAGACTTGGGCTTTCAGCATGCAATCTGTTTACTGTCCATTTTGTCTTCCGAAAATCCAAAGCTCGGTACTATATAATTCGTCAATTGCCGCGGTAAAGCGTCAAAGCCTATTTGCAGCTCAGAAGCTGGTCAACACGCCGTCCCGTCTGGGAGTCTAGCTTGTGTCAGCCGCTCCTTTGCGCAATTGTCACTTTACAAAACATGCCTCTCGCAGGTTTGAGCTAGCCACTGGCAAGATGTCCGTGGACCTGGTGGATGACCGTTTCGACGAGGTCGGCGCAGAACGAAAAGAGATGATGAGGGAAGGGACCGGGCCACACAGCTACCAAGCAGCGCCCGCGAGCATGAGCCCAGACCCCAGACAGGTAAGGAGAGTGTGCAGGGGTTCGTGACCTACAGTTCGTCATACATTCAGTACACTAGGTACCAGACCGAGGACAGGCGCACATTTTCTCATGGAGGGCACAAGACGCTCTAGATGATTTTGGAGTAGGGTTCGCGAAGTTCACACGGCAGGCTCAGCAACAGAGACGACAGCTGTTGAGTCTGACTCTCGGATGTCTGGGAAGCATTTTTCAGGGGACGGCAGCGTGCTTCCCAGAGGCTTATCCCTCCATGAAGCAAGCTGGGCGGTGTCGACGGCAAGTCGTTGGTTTTGGCAGAAGAGCTACTATGCGCCACTTGTAGGTCGCAATATTATGGGAGCTTTGTCTGTTCGACGCAGGTGCCCATGTGCCCCACTTGGCAGGTTGATATCGACATGCTCACGGACAGCGTCGGAAAAGACGCCTTCGAGTGGCGTCGTGAACTTAGATGGAAATGACATGTATACTGCGATCTACCAGCCATGGACTTGCATTGTGCTGAAAAGTACGGTCTTCTGCGTCAACAGGCGTGGAAGGAAAGCTGAAGACGTTTTGCGTCATGCGCTGAGCCAGCCGTACCACGTGCCCGCAGACTGCACATGCAGCCAGTGTGTGGAGTTTGGGGAGCTTGCTTTCCGGCAGTGCTGCACTTGTTGGGATGTGTCAGGTGCGGTGGTTTTCCTGCTCAAGGGCTCTAGCAGCATGCAAGAGCGGCCGCGCACAAGCAATTGAGATAGTGCAAGATTGAATGGTGTTGAAGCCGGAAGAAACACAGCATGCATACTTCAGTTTGTCTTTGTAAACCTAGATGAACCTAGTGTGAACCGCAGCTCCTATGACGCAAGCTGTTGTGTCTCAGCTGCACCACATGTTGGTGGGGCTGTTGCGCCTTGGTTTCGACAGCACTTCGTGCATCGGATCAGCAGAAGCTGACAGGCCATGCTTCGGACTCTTGCTCTGGCATTGGTCCTGGGCACCACCTGCAATGAAGCGCAGAAGGCAGCGCGATTTGGCACTGCTTGCCTCCGCTGTCCTGGTTAATTTCAGTTTGTGCCCTCTTGAGGCCTCGCCCGCACTTGCGTCTGCACTGAGTCGCAGCGCAGCGAATCAACTTCGAGCCGTGGACCCTGTGATGGCCTGTTCATTTGACATTAAAGTTAAAGTAGGACTAAGATTCATCGTTATTCATGTGTTGATGCTACTAGTATGCACTGCCGCTGAGTCTGTCAAGGCTGTAAAATCAGAGCTCAACACTGAGAGACGTATCCTGGCGATGGCAGCCGCCCTATAACCGGCAAGCGTGGGATTTTCCGTGCCCGCGCTAGAGCCTCAGGTCCAAAAGCAGCAGTCAGAGACGACGAAGAAGCTTTCGGACCGCTTGAAATGAGTGTGCCAACATTTTCAGTCACGCCGCACTCCTTGGCGGGGGCATCAGATGAGATGGTCACGAGGAGAAAAAGGCAAAGGCTGGCAAGCTCACGGTGCAGCTAGAGAGGCTGAAAGAGCTCAATGCAGAGCTGCAGTCCGCAGCAAGACGCCAAGATTCCTTCGTAGCATCCGATGGGCAGTCTCTGTAGTGCCGTTTGTCCGTGTATTCCTCAACTCTCAGGAGAAGGAGAAAGGTCAAGTGATCCTCGAGGCTAGTTGAGCATGGGCTTCACCAGCACAGCTCACCAGAGCTTCGCAACATGCCAGGCGAAGCAGCTGAAGCCTCTTCAGGCCCAAGACCAGGCTTCCATTGGACTGTTGCCTGGCAGCAAGTAAAAGCTCAGCTCCCAAGTGGAGAGGATAAGAATCAGGGGGCTTTTCTCCTGAGGCTCAGCTTGGAGCATTCGTTCAACGAGGCACCGATTGCGATCGGATCCACAGCGCGCCGAGCATTGCCATGGCAAGACATTAGATGTCTGAGGATTTGGATGCTGTCACTGAAAGTCGTGCGAAGCAACAAGCTGCGGAGTCTTGGGCTTGTTAATATTGCCATACTGCATCTAGATGGCAGAGCCCCGAAAGCCTCGCAAGCTGTGCTGTATGTACTTCACCCCAGCCCTGTACGACTGCGCAATCATCACCTCAGGAGATGAGCAGCCTGAATGCCCAAGAGATGCACTACAGGTGCTGCCAGTACATGTCTGCGAAGTAGAACACCGAAGCACAGACAAGAACCTCAAATTTGCAAGGTCCGAAATTCAGAAGATCAGGCAGAACCTTTCATCGGCGGAGTGCGCAGCTTATCGGCCCGGCAGTTCCTAGGATCTGTCCTCGAGTCTAGCGCATGCCCAGCTAGGGCCGATCTTGCTAAACTCGTTGCCGAAGGTTAGCTATACGGCGAGCTCAGCAGGAGGCAGCCCCACTTTCCCAGGCCGTTGACACGGAATCTTACTGCTCACAAAGCTGTGTGTCAGAATGACCAGACCTTTGAAGGACGAGCAGAAGGCAGCCAAGGCGGAAGCGCTCTTGCAAGAGAAGGTACAGAGCAGGCGCTCAATTATCATCAAACTCGTGGCTGTGCGCTTCTTATAGTCTTTCGAGACCTCGCAAAGAGGTCGGCCAGTGCGCATGCCCATCGTGCTCGTCAATTGGCCCGCGGTGAGCAGCAACGTATGCTGTCAAAGCAGGAGGAGCTTGCAGAACTGAACTTTGCCATCGGGAACAGTCACTCAGCGGCATCGACTCAAGAACTCCACCCCCAGTGTCAACAGACCTTCTCTTGGAGCGGAAGAAGGGGCGGGAGACAGAGAGAGTTGAGAAGCTGCTCAGACGTAGAACCCGGGCCAGGGGAGGAAGACTCATTCGAACAGTTTTCGCTTGGTGTGGGAGTCGCAAGGCAGTAATGAGCGGAGTCTGCTGTAGCCAGCATCACGAGGCAGCCTTCTCCTCCAGAAGGAGAAGAGCGAGCTCGAGGACTGCTGGGTTTCAAAGAGTATCTTGTGGAAACCCGACTGCCGGTTCTTAAGGCTGAGCGACTCCGTGTGGAGGATATGACACATCAGGCGACTGATCGGAAACGCCACGAAGCCGAGAAGCCGAGCACCTGGCGTCCTGCCAGGCGACTGTCCTCACCGACCACCTGGCGTCCAAAGAGGATCAGCTGAAGCATGGACATGCCCAGGTCGTCACTCTGAACAAGGCTGCCCGGCAATTGCCAGTCTGGGGTCTTCGAACAAAACTGCATTAACGGAGTCGGAAGCCCGTATCTCAAGATGTGGCAGGATGTGGGAGAAAAAATGTTGCGCTAGTAGTGGGAATTGTGCCAGAACGTGTTCGCGATGAATATGCTGGGAGACACCGGTCGCCGTGGCAGTGGTTGTGGCGGCCGCGAGAAGCATGTGAACATGACAATGACGACTGCGACACCAACAACAAAACAACATGCAACGGGTGTCGATTTGTTGCTGTTGGGGCTTTTTTGGAGAGCTGAAGCCCCGCAAACCAGAAATTGCGTGAACGGCCCGCATGGCCCAAACAGCAACAAAGAGACACCCCCGCGCCCCCAGCACCCACAGCAAAAACAGCACCCACAGCGTTTTGTTTTTGCTGTTGGTCTTGCTGCTGCTGCTACTGCTGCTCCTATTACAACAACAGCCACTACTACTACTACTACTACTACTACTACTACTACTACTACTACTACTACTACTACTACTACTACTACGACTACGACTACGACTACGACTACCACATACTACCACTACTGCTGCTGCTCCTGCCTCTGGTGCCGCTACTGCTGTGCTGCTGCTACTGCCGCTACTACTGCGGCGAAGGCTAGGGGGTATAGTAGTGACGGCTACATCGAACGTTTCCTATGCAGCGACTGCTTCAAGCAGAAATGTGAAAGCGACGCCCTTCGACCCTGTCCCAGGAACTTGCCCAGAAGCACAACGAGGCGGAATCTCTGCACGAGGAGACGGCCAGCCTCGAGGGTCGAATCAAGAAGGAGAGCTTATTTGGGCACGTTGTGACGAGTATTCTGCTCTGGCAGTATCGGCAAGATGCGACACACCTTTGCAGGACATGGAGGCTAGCAGCAAGAACGTGACGGCACTGCTGTGCTCCAGCCTGTAAGACAGTCATGGCCGGGTCTCTGCCGAAGGTGTCGCTTCTCGTTCTAGAATCGCAACATGGCCATGCAATAAGGCAGAAGCTGGAGAAAAAGGCGACTGAACTGGACGCGTTGCGCCAGAACGTCACTTCCAGTGAAGACCAGGTCGAGGTCAGGATTCAAACACTTACCTTGTTTCGAACTGCTGACCACTCGCCGCCTTGGAGAGCTGGCATGAACTGCAGGACGTGATGTCAACACTGAGGGGCTACATTGACCGCTCTAAGGCGGTTTCGGCGGTGCCAGTGGATTGGTTTGCAGTGCTCTTGAGCAGGAGAAGCTGCACAAGACAAAGCACCAGGCCTTGTTGCAGAAGAGCCAGGTACAGGACCGCAAGGGCCTGGTATAACAAAGCCTGTAACCACTATGCCACCACAGCCTTGCGGCCAGGAGAAGACATCAGCTGCGTCCGGCCAAATCCAGGCACCTGTTGCTTCCCTCGTTGGCCTTGGCATGCCAACCGATCACGTGTGACAAGGCTGCACGAAGGGAGACGGCAGCTGTGAAGGCCGAGTTGGCGGCAAAGCTCCAAGAGGCATCCAACATCATGCGAGCGCACACAGACCCTGCTCAGACGTCAGGGCTAAGTCGGCTAAGTCATGCTACTTGTAACTAGCTACGCACATGTGGCATGCATTGGTCTGCCTGTGCATCTGCATTACACGATGTAGCAGATAGTTTATGGCATCCATGACATGATGGTGCAGGTGGAGAGTCGTGCCGCTTCACATGAAACTGCGCCCCTCTACCTGATTTGGTGGATGTGTTGAATAGCTTGGCCACAGCTGTTTCCTTTGCTTGACTGGCGTGTCACAAGCAGTGCCACGTATCCGAGGGAGTTGGAGATGTACCAAAGGAGCCACAATACGGCTGCTCTGCAATCTCTACAGTCGGCTGCAAAGGCTCACCTTTCAAGCGAAACGCCAGGTGAAAGCATCAAACCCCTACCGAGAATGTCTGGCACTCTCTCCTTGTTTTCCATCGGTTCTCACTACTCACTCATTCTCTCTCTCTCTCTCTCTCTCTCGCTCTCTCGCTCTCTCTGTCTCTCGCTCGCTCTCTCGCTCGCTCTCTCTCTCTCTCTCTCTGAGTCTCTCTGTGCTGGATCTCATGGATTTGGAGGCGAGGCTGCAGGCCCAGAAGCACCAGAACGAGCGGCAGATGAAGCTCTCGAGCTTGATTCAATATCGCACCTCGGTTGAAAATATCCCGAGTTGTGGTTCTTCTGCAACACACATTCAGGCGTGATGCATGAGCTCCGACATGAAGTAGCGATCCGATCGGCAGGCCTCCAAGCAGAAGTTCAAGACACTGCAGCCGTTGCGGAGTCGTCCATCGCTGGCTCTTCATCAGCGCAGCCCTCAAATTATTGGATGCCTGCCAATGTCTGCATCAGCATCAGAGCACCTGAGCACTTGGACTAGCTACAGAAAGACAGCAAGCAAGCAAGAGAGAAGAGTATGCCTCCGACGTTACCCCTTTATTCGGTGAGAGTCAGTCCCGAAACAGATCGTCACACGTCAGATGACATTACGCGCTCCTGGATGGAAAGCTTTGCATTAGCTTGCTGCACGCCTGCAGCCTTTCTGTTTAATTCGTGCCAGCTTACTGTTTGCTGGCTTAATTGCTACTGTACTGGCTTACTGTTGTGCTTGCGGTGTAGACTGATGTAGGGCTTAGGCTTAAACCCCAAGCCACGGGCTTGATGGAGAGCAAGAGTACTGCCTGCAGGAGGGGGCGGGCTGTGTTTTTTCCCCTGCTAATAAGCAAGTGCACAGAGCAAACAAAAACTGAAAGGACTTGGGGCACATGCTGGGGTGTGGGTGGGGCTTCTTCTACCCGGTAGAGAGACGAGGACAGGGAGAGAGTGAGAGTGCAAAGCAGCATGCCCAGGAAAGAAAGAGAAAGAGAGAGACGAACTGAACTGAGCGCGAGGGGGTAGGCCCTCGGGCCAAGGGTCTTTCGGAACCCTTTTCCCCTGAGCAGCCTAAGCAAGCAAGCAAAGCAAAGCAAGAGAGAGAGAGAGAGAGAGAGTAGCCATTTTGGCTCAAGTACTGCACCTTTGCTTGGGGGTGTGTTCCACCTCCTTGCATCGGGGGGCAGCTGGTGGGGTTGGCTCGGACTGTTCCTCCGAGAGAGCCCTGCCGTTGTCCCAGCGGTGCTTGAGACCAATCGTCCGCCGCCATTGTCCTTAAGTGGCCCTTGTAGCCTTCGTGTAAGGCGCGAGCTATAAAGCTGACCGGCACGGTCGAACACTACTTGCAGTCCGGCGACCGGGGGACAGCAAGGCCTTCCTGCCCGACTTGACAGCCGAGGGAACGCGGTCTTCTTCGCCAACAGCGCCCTGACACTCCTGGCCGAGCTTCGCTCACCGAACGACTGCGCTGGGAGGGGGAGTACCACACTTACAAGTCCGTGACTAGCGAGGAGACCGAGAACAATAACCACCGTGGTGGAGTGGTACAGATGGACCCAAGTGGGGGAAAAAAGCTGAAAGGGAAGAAGGAATGCCGCATATGCCGACAGGGCGCAGGCATTTGCCAGCAAGGATTCCGCAAGGTGCACGAGAGGGGGGATCCAGCATGCCGCTTCCATGGGTGCAGCGAGAAGGGGACGGGAAGCCGCCCGGTGACCCAAGGCAGCAACCCGCCGTCGCGGGAGGCGGGGGACGTGAGAACCACACAGGTCCCTTTTACGCACATGACCAGGTTCACGACAAGGAGGGGGATAGGTCTACACTTCCTGCCTGGGCCACTCGACAAGTGGGGGAAGCGAGAGATCTCCAAGGAGGGCGACAAGTGGATGGACCTCGTGACAGGCGAGCCCTGGAAATGTGCAAAATAGCCAGAACGGTGGACAAGCTTACCAGGATCGTGGACAAATATATGCCGAAGCTCGCCAATGAGACGCGGGCACATGTTATCCGCTTTCCACAAAAAGCCGGCCCACTACTCAAAAAGGCACGCCAAATCCGGAAGAAGCTCCGGAGGCGGCGTAAAGCAGCGGGGGCGACAACCTCGAAGCCACCACCAACAAGCCGCGGGGGAGAAGCCACAGCCGACTTGAGAGAAGGGGGTGAAGAGGATGAAGTCGACTGGGGGAGCACAGACTCAGCGACCACCGGCACAGAGCCGCACAGCCAAAGCAGGGGAGACCGAGACGAAGCTGTGATGGCCGAGGACAGAGAAAGCCGTGAGACAGCACCAGCCGAAGACCGGAGCGAACAAGCAGGGGAAGACGCTGGAACAGCAGCCGCCGAAGACGACTCGCACAGAGGGGGAAGCAGCTTGGGAAAAGAGAGACCGCGCACCCCAAGCAGAAGCCCACGGAGAAGAAGGTTGGGGGAGGAGCGCCCACGCACTCCAAGCCGCAGCCCAAGGGGGAGAAAGCCGCAGCGCAGCCCGAGCAGCAGCCCACAGCGAGTACGACTACAGCCGAGCATGTGGTGGCAGGTACAGCATGTGCAGGAACACATGCGCAATAAGCGTGAGAGCCGTGAGCGCGACTTGTAAAAAGTACAATGTGCGGGGGACGGGGACTGGGGGAGGGCATCCTTTTTTCTTCTGTTGCTGCTGCCCGGTGCCTTCCCTGGTTCCCGAGTTTCTCCTTTGAACCCTTGCCGGGGGGATGCATACATGCAGGTAGCTCGAAGTAGCCGCCGAGTGGTTTTCCCTTTTCTGCAACAGCTCGAAGTAGCGACCGAAAGCCCAATTCAATTGCACCAGTCGCCAACCTGCGACTTTTGTTACCAACCGCCACAGTAATTCATAGTAATTCATGCGCTTTCACCGACTGTTTCCATACTGGAAGAAATAATTCAACCGGCCTTTTTCGTATGACTGCGCGAGGGGGGGACCAGCTACTGGCTCTACTGGGCAATATTTGTACACTACAAGCTGGCGAACCCTCAACGAGTAACCGTGGCGACCCCACAAACCTTCACGTACTTGCTGTATCGTATGGTCTCGATATGCCCTGTCCTCAGTTGTTGTTTGTACTGCAGAAAGGGAGACCTGCCACCAACCGTTGGGCAATGCTAGGGGGAGGCGTCTGGCGAAGGTACCAAGGATCTAGCCATAGTGGGCGCGGGGATGAGGCCGGGACGGGGGCTAAAGTTCAGAGTCGGGGGATTTTCGCCAGACGTACTCTACCGCGCATGCCAACCGAGGGAACAGCCCCGAGCACCCGACCCCGGTCTGCATGTCACATCCTGTCGCCATGGATGGTCACCTTCAAGAATGAAGAGGGCGATGCGTGTGCATCCACTGCATGGCGAGCACTACGAATACGATGACGCTGACGTGTTGTGGTCGAACTACACCACACCTGTGCATATGTCACATCGGCGCATGTGTATCTGTTGCCTAATGGGCTCCACGGGCACGACGATGGCTATACTGCATGTGAATTTGTATGCATGACTGAGTACCGGCATGATGGGTCCCTGGCTGCATGATGGGCTCAATGAGCATGACGATGGCTATACTGCATGAGCATTGGTTGCATCGGTGAGTTGCTGCATGGGAATTTGGGTTGCGTGGAGGAGTACCGGCATAGGCACCACGAGCACGACGGTGACAGTCCTGCATATTAATCTGGCTGCATGGTGAGTACTAGCGACCGTGAACGTTTGGTGTGAAGATTCATGCGCTGGAAGCTGGCTGTTTTTGCGTCTGCATGTGCATGATATATATATATATATATATATGCTGGCATGGTCCCACTGGGAATACGAGATGAGGGGATACCTGCAAGATCTATGCACTGTGCATGTCCGAGATGTCTGAGCAGGGCTACACCTTGTAAAGAGTGGTGCGGTAGTCGTCTTTTGAAACAGTGATGTGTCCAAATGTGGACCATCGATCCATGCCTGGCTGCCTAGCTCGTATGCTGTCTGGTTTGATAGTCTTGTGTGATAGGGCTCTGTTCGTATGATTTGGTTTACTGATACGGTGCTGGGCTTCTGCAGTGCATGCTCTTTTGAGTGGAGATACTGTGGACTATGTGGAGCCTTGCCTGCTGCGTGCGAGTGTGAGCGTCGAATGCCTCTCTCCCACCAACGCGTAAGGGGGAGGGGGGGCCTCGGCCCGGGTCTTCGGACCTATCCCTCGCAGCAAGCAAGCAAGCAAGAGAGAGATGGCGCTATTGGTGCAATGAAGCGAAGCGAAACTCAGGAGATGCATGCTCTCCACACATCAATCACCAGAGCGAAAGCAGTGGAGGCTGCGTCTTGGCGTGCTTATATTCATCTGTTGCCAGCAGTTCGAGTATTGATGAAGGGGAGTTGATCGCTGCAGCCAAGGTAAAGCTGTCCAAGGTAAACAAGCAAACAACAGCAGCTTGGTCTGCGATGGAAGCTCCTTGCACTCACCACCACATCCTTCGACGGTCTGCTCTTGCCGTTTATCTCACCGGGTGTGGGCATGAATACTGCCATGAAAACTTCCAACATCTGCGAGCCTAGGCGATGATGCAGACTGCCAGGAATCTTGAGTCGACCTATGAAGCTTCGAATGAACAAACCGACGGCAAGGCCAGAAGCTCAGAATGAATGATTCCTGCGTCATTCGACTGAAAATGAAAGGTAGACAAGCTATTGGTTAAAGAAGCAGATGCGCAGCGGAGAATCCAGAAGGCGAGTCGAGAGGCACCCTTGTCATGTGGACCGCTCGCCCGTTAATGTGAAAGCATCAGCTCGAAGCTCCAGCATGCAGAGGAACAGGAGACCGAAAGCGAGCGATGGGCTTAGCATTCTTGAGAAGAGTGCGATGGAATGGGATGTCACGACTACCAGGTACGACGATGCCAAGCGGCGTGTGGAACATGTTTACATGGCGATGCAAGCCGGGGACGCCATGGAGGCCGAGCCTTGGCTGCATGGTGCAAGGCATGCCAAAGCAATTTTAATTGACATTGGAGCTGGCAATTACTCGATTATCCTGTATAGGTCGCCGGAGCACGTGTGAATCTGAGACCCAAAGCATCTCAGGATGAAGTGAGGCACTTGAAACATGAGCTGGAAGATGTCAGGAAACACAAGGACCGCTCCGCAGATGATTGAAGATATAGTCAGGCGAGCATTCGGTTTTTGAGAGAAGCGAACGGAAGCATGTCTCAGGTATGAAACCTGCCTAGTCAGCTCGCTGTTGCAAGAAGGAAACGAAGTAGGTTCGGCAAGGTCAAGAAAGAAGAGGCTTTGATATACGTGATGTTGCTTTTGCCCTGGGATTAATGAATTATGCCTGTAACCTCTGTCATCTTCTGTGCTCCAATCCTGACAGAAGATCAGAGCGACGATTAACGATGCTGTGAATGATTGGAAGCCTTCAGCATGTAGCTGGCTGCACGATATGTAAGAGCTTCGCCCATGTTCAGCCAATCTGGCGGGGAGAGCACGCAGAGGGCTGGCTGGGATTTTTTGACATGATGCCCATACTGACGAGACAAACGGGTACAGGTTGGATCGCTGGCACCTGTCTCGAGCAAACCTCATGCTGGGCAGGAGCATGCGGTTTCTCTGATGGCGAGGGAGCTGCAGGACGAGGGTGTCCCATGAGTGGTAGCACAAGAGAACAGCGCAAGCATGGCCAGAAGTTTCTCAGCCGCACAAGGGCTCCAGGTTCAACTGGTAGGGTCGGCTGGCTGGCATGGTGCGTACTGCCTCTCAGGGCTTAGGCGGTCCTCGAAAGCGAAAGGGGAGATGGTGCGGTTTACCAGCACGCAAGAGGCAGAGGACCGAGCTTTGCCGCCCGTCTCATCCGGTGGCAGAGCCTTGGCCAGTGAGCGATCTGCGAGCTTTTGATGCCCCAACCGAGGGCCACTGTGAGATCAACTATGGCCCCCTTTTGCGAGAGGTCTTGAGGGCACGAGGCTGGCGATACAGCACCGCACCTTGCCATGGTGTTTACGATGAAGACACCGATTCAAGCACTTTCTATGTGAAAGAGTTTGAAGCATGCCTCCAAGGGAAGAGCCCTTGCCAGCTCTTTGGCAAGAGCGGATCACTTGAGGATGGGTATCGCTTGCAGGCCCTTAGGTTGCCCCGCCATGCTCTCTGGATGATGGGCCGGATGCCTTTTCGGGTTCCGGGCACTGCCAGGGATCAGTGCCGCTCCAGGGAAGATTTCGTCCAACTGGTTGTGGAGCACGGAGCGGGACTGCCTGGCAAGCCTGGCAACTACCGGATTGCCAAGTTTCCGGGGACTGAGCGCATTCTCTTCAAGACCAACTTCACCAAGGCTTTCAAGGACAAAGCGTGGTATCCCACCACTTTCGTTCTTCCGGATGACAGAAAGAGCTTTCTACGAGAAGTTAATGCCAACAGGAGTGCCCTTTGGATTGGGAAGCCACGCAACGAGTATGGGGGTGCCGGCATCTGCGTGTGGAAGGGCAGCGATCAAGCTCTGAAGCGGACCATCCAAGACATCAAATCGGGACGCTCCATCATGCAGAGATACCTGGCAGATCCTCTGCTCCTCGGGGGTTACAAGTTCCACATGCGCATCCATTTGGTCATCACCAACCTCTCTCCACTGGAGGCTTTCGTGCAGGAAAATGGGCAATGCCTCTTTGCAACTAAACCCTATCGAGTTAGCGATCAAACTCTGGGAGTGAACTTCGACCCGCCGGTGCATGTGACCAACATGGGCCTCAATGCCACACCCAAAAACAAGGAGAACTTCCTGAAGGAGAAGCCGCTCATTGGCAAGGGCCAGCAGATCCGAATACGTCAGCTCATCAATCACCTGACCAGCATGAACCCCAGCTTTGACAAGACAGCTTTTTGGCAGCAGATTTTGGAGATTGCGGCGGACACCGCTATGTACATCGGGAAGGCCGTGCAACGCCGATTCAAAGTCTTGCCAGACCGTCACTTCGAGATTTTTGGCATGGACCTCATGTTGGACAAGAAGTTCAAGGTCTGGATGTGCGAGGTTAACACTGACCCTGGAATTGGATATCCAGATAAGGAGGTTCTCGGCAGCCCAAATCCAGACTACAAGAAGGAGCTCTCGGCCTGTGCAGAAACCTTGCACGACGTGTTTGCGCTTCTTGGCCTGGATGCTGCGGTGAAACAAACCCAAGGATCCCTTCGCCACTGGCTCAAGGTTGATGTAGAGCAGGCCAACAAGAAGTGACGGTGGCTTGAATCCTGAATCATTTGAACGACGTCCACATAGGATTTGTTGTCCCCTTTGTTTGGACTGGTCCCGTGGATGTGATGTCCAGTGCTGCTGCATTTTGTAATTCGTCGCGTGCGTGAGCACGCAGCACGGTGCTGCATGAGCGCACCAGTGCCCAATCCAGGGCAGACGAACGACGGGTTCGCGCCCTTCGCGTTTTCCTTTAATGTAGGCTTTGCTATATCTTTGTGTTCGGGACATCATCTAACTAGCCGCTTCACACGATTAAAGGAAGGCTCGAGTTCGCATCCACATTTAAAGGGGTGCCGACTACAATACTTGGCTGTGGAACCCACAAGTCCTGCAAGGATGCCGGGCCAAAAAGGAATTTAATTCAAGTTACCATAATGTTAAGGAAACTGAACTGGGAAGGTGGTGCGAGCTGGTTGGAGCTCGACTGTGCTGCAAGTACCCGCTCGATGACGCCCATCTGTGCGGAGTGCCTGAACGAAGCGTTCTTATCATTAGCTGAGGTAGGATCTGTGCTACTTGCAATGAGCATATGTATGTACGCATATGTTATATAGTTATGTATATATATATATATATATATACACACGGAGATATGATAGGTTTGCAGATATGCACCCCCGCATGTATCTGTGTGTGTGTGTGTGTGTGTGCGCTCGTTCCAGGACACACGGGAGGGCCAACCATCCGCTGGAGCTGTCGAGGCCCATCCCCTTTCCCTTGCGCAAAACGCTGACGGGCCATGCTTGCTACGGTCCTGAAGTTGAAGCTGGCCAGAGAGGTAGATCGTCTTTGATCCGTGCATATCCGTGCGATTCGTACTGTTGCCGAAACAGTGTGGAGCCTTGCCTGTCTCGTGCGAGTGTGAGCGTCGAAGCAGAGTGGTAAAGCTATCAGGTTTTCACGGTCGAGACTGCCAGGCACCCCTGTAGGTGCACACGGCGTTTCCATTTGCCACAGTCCTGCTCGGGCGGAGCTCACTGTGGGCGACTTTCATTGTAAACTCGCCTACTTCGGCGCTCGTGTGTGTGGTGAATCGCGCGCCCGCAACAGGGCAGAGGCTATGGCGCCAACGTGTGGGCTCCTCTCGAACTCTCGCCGTTCTGGGGGTTTCCGGCTGAAATTTTCCTAAGCTGGCGGTCGTGCTCCCGCCGCTGGGCGAAGTGTTTGGCCTGCGCATCGTCTTCCTGCCACAGTCCCCGGCGTTTCCGCCCCCCCAAAGCTCTGAAAGTGTGCTCCGCCGTGCACCAGAATTGGCAGGACCCGTTTCCAAAGCCGTGTTCCCATCACAGCCGCGGCGTAGTGCGCATTGCGGACGCATGGGTGGTTGTCTACCGCGGCATAATTTCTGGATGTCCCTGCGACCAACCCTTTATCAAATTGGTGTAAGATGATTACACTGCAGTTGCAGTTCTTCTTGTGATCAAGATGATGGTCGGGTGTTCTGCTGTGCTTCTGTTGGGCTCGTGGTGTCAAGCCAGCAACCGACTTGATTGCGATACGGGCACAAGCGGCGTGAATGCAAACGCGCACAAACAGGCAAAACCAAGCGATAATTACTGTAGCGCTGCAATACAACCATACGAAGCTTTGATCACATGGGTCAAAAACTGATTCACGCCAAACTTTATACAATTACTCAGAAAGAACGAAATGCCGACAATCCCTAAACCACCGACCTTGTGGAGCCTTGCCTGCTGCGTGCGAGTGTGAGCGTCGAAACCACCGACCTGGCGGGACCGACGCGCACCAAGAACCTCGTCTGGCTTGTCCGAGTTGCGAGAGCGTAAACCACCGAACCTCGCCTGGCATGTCCGAGTCGTGAGAGCGTAAACCACCGAACGAGACGAAGGTTTATATTCTCGTAAGGAGCTTTTACAGACCATGTGGCGAGATGCCAGTCATAGTGATTCCGGAAAGATTACGGATTACGGACTGTCGGAACGGACTGACGCCTTTGGAGGTGCAACCTCAGGCTGTGAAGTACCTGAGAACAGGCGGGCAAGGTTTTGTTGAAAACTGAGCTGTTTTGGATTCTTAATGATTCTTAGAGTGCTTGAAGTTCTGGTTTCCGCTGACCGCAGGCCTGAGCTGAGATGGACACGGACAAAAGTTTGGCATGTGTCAAAAAAGCCCCGCAAGGCTGCACTCAAAAGCATGCCTATGCAGACCTGGTCGGTCTTAAATACGGAGTTTCGATATTTGGCGCGCATTTGTGCCAAGGCCCGGCATTCCGGCAGAATTATCCTTCACTTTCGCCAATCGGAGACAGGCTCTCAGTCTCAGATGGCTTCAAGGTCTGTATCCAAGAAAAGAGAGGGACAGAGTGACAGAGTCCACGCTGCTGCCGATCAGGGTCTTTCAGCAGATGCCCGGAGACTTGGCCGGGCATCTCGCGGGTGCCTGAGACGTGACAGAAGCAGCAAAGGGGTCTCCTGAGCTGAGCGGTGCTCAGCGTATCTCTACCTTGCATCCAGGTGTTGGCAAACACCCTGGAGCACAAACCCGAGTTGCTGAACAGCCGAATACCAATTTGGGACAAAGACGGACATTGTGAGTCGCAGGCCGGCCCGCAACCTTCTGACGTTGCAGTTGAGCTTTGCGCCGCTGGAGGCGCCTTTGCACGACGCACCTACGACTTGTGACAGTTCAGATCCACACCAACCCTAAAGCACACATGCTGATCAACGTCTGGTTCACGCTTCTTTGCAGGTCTGCTTGCCACAGGGAATGTTCAGTCAACTGCTGAAGCATCGTGCTGAGATCCTACGATCCAGGTTGACAGGCCATCCCTGCTGGAACTTACTCTGCCATGCTGGAAGCGGAGGTTTTTCGAGAGGGATGCGGAGCCTTCGCAATGCCAAGGAGCATACGACACTTCCCAGGACCTAGGACGAAACACAAGCTTTTTTCAACACGAGGCTGCTCACAGCGACAATCGTCTCGAAGAAGCTTTTTACAAATGGCTGAAACATGCGAGGACAGCCTGCCAATGTCGCAACGGGTTGTGGACAAGGTGAACCGACAGCGCAGCTCTTGCGTCCCAAGTGTGTGAGTTCCAGAATTCTACGGATACAGATTGCCCCAACTTTGTCTCGGCAGGTTTATGAGCAGATCCCCGACGAAGTGCAGCTCGATGTCCGCATCTCCTCACCTGTGATTGTCGTTCCGCACCTATCTCTCCCTGACCTCAACCCTCCCTAGTGCTAAACTCAAGCCATGTCTAGCGTGTCCGAGTCGCTAGGGCATCAAAGCTCGAAGGTTCTCGTTGGCTTTGCGCTAAGGTTCCTGTGGATGACCTCGGCTCCGCGCGCTTCAGTTCTTCCCTCGAGTCTTGCTAAGAGCAGAAGACGCAGCCCTCTCCGAGAATTACTGAAGCGTCCATCGTACATGCAAGTGCGCATGCACACGCGCACACGTATTCAAACACACTTACGCACATGCACGGGCATTTATGGACGGAGACAGGCAGACAGACACAGTCACTTGTTTTAAGAAGCTGGTAGACAGGAATCGAGTACAGGGACTAGCCTTGATGGAGCACTCATGTATCTGTTCTTCTCTCCACCCTCCAATTTGTGGACAGGAAACCGCAGGTTTGGACGCATTCGGTGCGCACGTGTCGCAGTGTGACGATTCTCCTTCTTTGCGCAAACATTGGTGAGCTGTGCTCCCGACCCTCTGCCGATCGAAGCTTGAATTTTCGATGTCCATGCCCGGTCAACTCCCGCATCATGGGTGTAGCAATGTTTTTGATGCATATTCAGCGAGCATTCGAGCAATGACGAACGTTCGTCACTCACAAGTACTCTATGACACGTATAAACGGTAAACGATTAACAAATCTCTGTAGAGAAATAGAGCACTTGTACATGAGGACGGGTCAGAGGACACGTCACTTCGTCCCTTTGAGTGAGGTCTGGGTGACCTTCATCTTGTCACCCTGGGACCCTGCGCATACGATCGTCCGTGCCTCGATCTGGTTGCATATCGTCGGTGATGCTGAGTTCCGTTACCTGGCAGCGATAACATGCGATAACGTGCTTCGGAGCTTGTGCTGCGACTGAAGGACATGTGTGCTGTCTGCTGTGCTTAGGTCTTGCTTGCAAGCTGAAGATGCAAGACATTTCACTTCGCCTCAGCCCCTGCATCAGTGAATGGCAAATTTGCCAAGCAGCCCGGTATCTGAGACGTCGTATCTGCGTGTCAGCACGTGTGCAACAGGCAGCACTACAGCAAGAGGCGCAAACTTCAATGTCGTCACAAGCCAAGACGAGTGGAACTGTTGTTGACGCCGCGTGGAAACTTGCTTGACCAGGTCAAACCTCTGCAGCTCTGTCTCGACGTGCAGCCTGGGGCACGGCCTAGAAAAGTTGACTGGCGGATCAGGCCTTCGCTCGAACACGAGGCTTCGGATGCTGGACGACGAAAATCACATGGAGGTTCAGGCTGCGATGAGCCAGGCCTGCAAGCCAGCAGTAAGTTGTAGATCAGCGCGCTTCTGCTGTAGGCTGCACTGTCTGTGAGTCCAGAAGCGATGCCGGCCTCCAAAGACCTGCCGTTGTTGCTGATATCGTGTACTTAGATCACCAGAAGTGAACAACACAGACCGGGCCATAGGCCATAGCCGTGGTATGCGCTCGACTGCAGACCAAGCTCAGGCAGATACTTGCTTCCATTCCCTCGGCTTTGTCTTCGCTTCTGCTATGCCGGCATGTCGCTTCTTTGTCACCTCCTGTCTCTGCAAGAGTGCACCCTCTCCGCAGGGGCAGCTTCGATGAGGCTCTAGTACTTAATGATCTTATTGGGGTCAAACAGCGCTGGGGATCATGCCAATCCGCGCAGGCAGAGCCGAGCTTTGTCCTCAGTCTGCTCTTGCCGAGGGCGTCGCCAGCAGTTGCATACGGTGTCCAATGTCCGTTGTGGTATCGGCTGACAGGAGCCAGTAGCTGTGCACGGCTCATTATGCTGTATCATGCCTTCGTCATCCTTCTTCACTACTGCAGAGGCTACAAAGATGGGACCTGTGCATGGGAGGCCATCGGCATCACGTGCATGAGCTGCAGATCAGCAGCACTCGTAGAATAGAAGAGCTCGCTCGTTGCCGCCATGCTGGCTGCTGCGTCGCTCATACAAGACCCTTTTGCCAGCTCTCCTGCCAAGCCCTCTCCCAGCATGTCTCAGAGTGCAGCTTGGCTGAATTGGTAGGATTCAGGTTGCAACCGCTTTCGTTCTTGCACCTTCGAGAGCTTGTGCCCGCCATGATTCCAGTCCCAGGCTAGCCTGAAGTCGAACAGACATTCAAGAGCCGCGGCTGGAATGGAACCGGGCTTCAACGAGCTGATGCAGCAACTCGCCGCGCAGCACAACAAAGAAATCCAACAGCTGCGGCTCGGATTGCAAGAGACAGGTCACGTGAACCGTACATGTGAGTGCTGGTCATAGGTGGCTTGATATTCTGAATGCTTAGCATGTCTCGTCTCCTGCCAATCTCGCGCCTCGACATTCTAGTAGCTTTGCATCGTCCCTGAGTTGCAGGCGGCATGCCTGGCCCCATTCTCCGAATCCTTCCATAGGAACTCATTCCAATTGATGTTGGGGCTTCCTTGTTGTGGGAACTCTCGCCTGTTGTAGTGGATAAAGCACGGTTTCGGCATGTGGTTTCTGCTGCTGATGTTGAAATCTGCGCAGCGGCACAGAGCTAGAGCACCGGCTGCTGCTGCAACCCTCAAATCCGGGACAGCATTTCCAGATTGCACCCTCAATGATGCAGGTACCAACACATACCAACCAAGCCGAAGTTGATGTCTGTCATAGAATATCTGACAACTTGCGCGGGCAAGCGGGCTGCGCACACCAAGCAGCCACACGAGCACGAGCAGGCATGTCACCGATCGCACATGGATCTGCAGTGGACATCAGCTCAGATTCGGATCGACGGGCAGCTCGTTGCACTGCACCGAGGAAAGTGCGGCTGGATCTCGTGCAAGCAGAGAACCGCTCCTTCAAATCTCGGATCAGTACTGTGACGGGCGCGACCGGCAATAGGCAGGGCCTTGCAGAGCCCTGAAAAGCAAAATAAAGCGAACTTTCCACCATGTCGGTACCCGTTAGTACCCCAGTTTGGCATCTTGCAGGTCGTCGGCGCGGGCGTCGGAATTCTATATGGATACCAGGCACGGCAGATGCGCACTGCCACGCATTTCCACGAATCGCGATCGATGAGCCTTTCTTCTACTGTAGGCAAAAAATACGGTAATGCCTTGCCAAGCCAGGACGTAGAGCTAGCTCAGCTGTTGTCCTCAGGCTCACAGACAATCTGAGCGAGGTGGGCGACAGCCAGAATCCAAGGCAGGGGAGGTAGTTACAACATGTTACAGCTGTGTTGTCTCGGCTTTTGTGGCCGTGGCAGTCGCAGAAGTCTACTTAGTTTCAGTTGCCCCTTGTGCCGCAGGGACTTCGAGGCAGATACTTCGTCAATCCGAAGGCGCTCACATAAGGAAAGCTTTGATCTCATGTATTTTGGCAGTGTCTCTGCCTTACTCAGAGCATGCATGTTGGCATCGATGAAGTCCCACTGTCGAATCGCTGGGAGTCGAGCCATTGCGCGGCGGCAAGAACTCGCCATCCTCTCCCTGACCACTGCCCTCCAATCTCAAGCAGGGGAACTCCACGACTCTCTGCAGTGTGTGTTTGTGTGTGTGTGTGTGTGTGTGCGCGGAGACTCGCTCTGCCCTTTTCGACCGGTCACCAGCTGAAAGGACCAACTTCCCAGCAGTTGCTAGAGACCGGTTTCCTTCCACGCTACTGCTGAAAACGGAGGTTGTAACAGCGAGTGCGTGCCTGCAAATGCTTCCTTCTCTTGAGTAGAGTCTGCGGAACACCAACACGTCCAACATGCCATAAAGTCGTTTCATTCCTTTCAGGTTCGGCAGTGCTAGGCAGAGAAGACAGGTACAAGTTCGCAAGCTGAGAGAAGACATCATGATTCGATGCACACTCATCTCGGACTGTGGCTTCTATGCACCAGCGCCAGGGCGACCAACGGTTATTTTGAATAGGGGATGTGTGGGTCTGTCTTGAGTCAGGCAGACCAACGAGACGGTAGAGGTGGCGCAGGTCGTGCCAGACGAGAGGCTTGGCTCTTTTCGGCGCTAGCTTCTGCGCTTGGTGCTGCCCTGTCCAGTTACAATGGAGTTTTTGTGTTGTCGGCCATGTGCCAGGACGGGTTGCTCTGCCACGAAGACGACGTCCGTCAGGCCTGGCAGGGTGCTGTAGAAATCGTGAGGGTGTGAGCAGAACCCGATTGGAAGGACAACCCAGGCCTCGATGATGGATGGGAGGTGGGGAGTCTCATGTGCCGTGCCTTTAGAGCTGTGTCGGGCTCCGCTCGTGCCTCTTGCTTGAGGACAGAGACAGAGTTGTTGGCAGGTGCCTTGTCTGACTCTAACAGTAACAGTTCAACACGCCTGCCTTATGCAAGAGCTTTCCATGTTTTTGTAGCTCCGTGAAGCATGACGGCCCATAGGCTATATACTGCTTGTAGCGACTATATGCACCAAGCAACAGCTCGTCGAGCCGCAAGTCGGAGGAGATGAGTCTGTGGCGCTTCAGCCGAAGAGCATCGAACTCAACGATGTCTGGACGAAGGCATCCTTTGGCTGCTCGACCCGAGCTCTGGCACTATGATGTTTTTGTTCAACATCACATCAGCATCGTTCTGCGCTTCGTTTGCACCTCAGGTGCCCGATCGAAGGTGCTCGGTCTATCGGTGTGTAAGTGCCTGACGTTTCTTGAGGGGGTGACGGTTCGACTACCGTTTGCAGCAGCCGTTCGCTTGACCAATCCAGGGAGCAGCATCTGGGTACACTCATTTAAGTTGAACCGCGCTGCGCCTGTCAGGGCACTACGAAGACGTTGGGGCAGAGAATGCATTCTTCGGATCGTCGGAGTCTCAGGGTCACCCGAATACTACATAGCTTGGCAACCTGTCCTCTTTTCGTCCCTCGCAGCGTTTTGCGCTTCTCCGCGCTCCCTGATGTTGTGCCGGATGAGAGAGAGAGAGTGTGTGTGTGTGTGTCTGTGTGTGTGTCTGTGTGTGTGTCTGTGTGTGTGTCTGTGTGTGTGTGTGTGCGTGCGCGCGTGCGTGTGCCTGTACGTGTGTGTGCGTGCGCGCGCGTTTGTTTCTGTGTGTTTTTGTTGTTTGTTTGCTTGTTTGTTTCGGTTTGTGCGCGTGGGGCGCGTGGGCACGTGTGCGCCCGTGTTGGGGTTGGTCGGTGTGGGTGGGTCATGGCGCGAGCTTTCGAAAGCTCCTGCCCCGATGCAGAATGGGGTTGTGTTGTGCAGACCCGCGGCGCCTCTGATTGTTCCACCTGGGTTTTGAGAAGGTTGGTTGGTAGGTAAAGTGAAAGCCTTCAGGTACCAACAGCATCGAGGAGCTCACAATCGTCGGCATGTGTTGGCCTTGGTCTTCTTCCGTGTTTGCTCTCCTTCATGTCAAGGCGGTGGAAATTGTAATTGTAACGTAGAATCTAGCCAGTGCACATGACTTTCACACGGCAGACGTTTCTCGTGGCAAGCCTGAGGACACAGGGCATGATGCGGCATGTGATCGGCAACCCGACCAGCGCGAAGCGCATGGCATGGGATGCTGTTGGTGGCATTATGATTCTCTACGAGCCTCGGACATCGAGATTAGTCGTACAAGCACATTGACATCGTGGCACATCGCTGGGCGTGAAGCTCAGAAGTTGAAGCCGGTCTGCAGGACATCACCACGCTGCCACTGATGGTCTTTGAAGATGTTGACAGCATCGCCACAGACATTCTGGGCTGGATTGTTCTGGTGCATCTCGGATGCAGCCAAAAGTAAAGAACCTTTGTAGTACTCAAGATCCGCATCGGTAAGGTACTGGACTCTTAACGTCGTCAACTCGCAACTTGGGCGGGAATAGCTTCGCACGAAAGGTTTGAATTCATATTAAGCCGGCGTCAGCTACTAGCAAGCTCTTCTCTGGCATTTCACACTCCATGGTTCGGAGAATTGAAGCCACGCGGCATGCTCCGACGATTCTGTCAGAGTTCATCGTCATCTTGCCGTGCTGTGCACAGGTTAACATGCGGCTACCTGCAGAACGGAGTGGCAGTCATGAGCCCGTGCCCCAGAGACAGTTCCACTGCCTTCCTGAGCCAATGAAATACCGGAGCTACCGGAGCCAATGAAATAAAGCAGGCGTTCTACGAAGTTTCAGTAGGTCAAATAGGAACCCATCAGACCATGTTGTCGCAATGCGCCCTCGTTCACCCTTTCTGGTGCGTGGCCCTCGGTCACTTACGTCGGTGCATCGCCGGCCGACCCAGACTTGACTTAGCAACGTGATCCTTGCAGGTCCGAAGGCCATCTTCCTCAAATATGTCACAAGAACAATTTTCGTCGACTTGTTGACGCTGGTGCCCGATTGGACCGTGACGCCGCTGGGCTGTTCGTTTCCGGAACGTTCGCTGCAACAAGATCATGGTATAAAGCTCTTCATGTTATTTGCATCGAGTTGGCAGAAATTTCACAAAGGGCCCAGTCCAGATTCTGCTTGCTTTTTTTGTGGTGATCGGTTTGGCGTCGTTGTGGTACCTCTTCTGTCTCCACTTTTGGATGCCGGGCTGGCAGTGCATACGTGTAAATGGAACACATGGTGAGACGAGATGGTGAAAACTAGGTGCATGTAACATTGGAGACGAACATACAAGATGCACCTACATAGGCACTGCAACCCACTTCTCACAGAGGCTGTTCTGAGGGCAATCCAGGCTCTGTCGTGCTGCAGCTGTTGCGATGCTGCAGTGTAGCACTTGCCTATGCCATGTTTTTAGGGGGTGCGTTGATCCCAAGCTGTCGGCGTTAAGTTGGGTTCCCGAGCAATGATGGCTTGAGAGAAGCCACTATGGTCTTGAAGTTGTGAAGGGAGTAGATGACATGCAAGAAAATCGCACGGTCTCGACGAAACATGGGTTCCTTTGGACACCGCTTAGTCTTGCACAGATCGGTTGACTAGGCCCGACCTAGCCAGCTCTGCAGCTGATGGCAGAGTTGGCCAGGTTCGGGTCAAGCAGGATTGTAAGAGTTAGTCCTGTCAATGATCGTCCGGTGAGGCGTAGTTCTCTGAAGGTGGCACACCTCGGCATGGCGTTTGATCCAAGGATTTTGCAGCTCAATGCCTCACCGGGAGAAGATTTCCAGGAAGCTCGACTCCTGTGGCTCAACGCAAGTACCAGATTTCAATTTTCCAATGTTTCTGCACCGAAGTGCGGGGTCAGAAGCATGAGCAGGAGACCTCCACACATTGGTTGGTCAGGAATTGAAACTCGCAGAAGCCAGCTCATGCGTCCAGCATGTTTGGAAGTGCACACCCACACACACACACAGCGACGACTGGCCATGAAGGGACGGGGCAGGTAGAATTGTTCCAGTTGTTTCAGAATGTTTCAGGATGCGATGAGGAGCTCTGAGGTCATCACCCAAGGCCCCAAGACTCACTTGTCGTGTCTTTGGGTTCAGATGCGAGGCGAGCTCTTCGTGCATTCCGCCTTACTCGCCGCTGATTCTTATTAGCCTGTGGGAAGCACGACTGCAGCGCGATGCTTTCTTCTGAACCTCGTCGAATCCGAGGTCTTGTTCGAATCGTCAAGCTACGATGGCTAATGGAAGTACTCCGAGCCACGCGCTCGGCTCGTACAGCTTGCGTGCTACAATGCGGCATGAGGTTGTAACATACATGTTGTCAGAACTGGGGCATTTCCCAAGCAATGCGTAAAGCTCAGGACTACCTGGATTCGGAATATGCCAGCATCATGCAGCTTGCCCCAGCTATGAGGAAGACAGTTGAAGGACATTGCCGGACTGCTTGAGACAGATCCTGTGAGGTTCGAGATTGCGAAAATGATGGCCCTGCTATTGGTCATCAATCATGTCTTGGAGCCTTGGCAGGCAGACAAGTTCAAGCATCTTGGTTGGTAGAAGCAGTGTGGTCAGTGGTCGGCCTTTTGTTGTCAGCATGGGAGCACGCTCAGGCTTGTGCGTGGTTTGGCTTGGCACTTCTGGGCAACGAGATTGGCTGGCGAGACTGGAAATCATCCCACGTCCTGGACTATGACCAGGGAGACAGCTGGTACCTTGTTCCACACGGATGGTATCCAAAGCCGTGTCCGACATGTGACAAGGAACTTAGCCTCGCAATATCATCTGCTTCTATAGCCTTGCCAACTCAGCTAACAAAGAAGCTGCCTTCAAAGTCGAAGCCGTCGAGACCCTGACTTGAAAGTCGTTGTGATTTCATGTATTATTCGTAGCGTCCATCATTGCTCCACGATCTTCCAGATCTGCTCCTCCTGCATGTGCGTCTTGTCTTGGTTAATGGAGATTCGAAATTCGCCCGAGTGGCCGATGGACCTCCTGAGCGGTCCTTGTTGAAACATGTTGAGATCGTAGGTCCCACATCTTCGAGCCTACATAGCTGTTGATACAGACTCTCGAAGCCTTGGAGCCCATGATGCAGGCCTCCCTTCGACACCCTTCGAAGCACACGCCCTTTCGTGACTTGCTTATTCGCTCGGTCAGCTGCTTTTGCCGGGCAAGGTGGCTCTATGACTATCTCACCAGCTTACACTGGCAGGGTGCTCAGCGGCAAGGGATATAGGCCCACAAGCAAGCTGCTCCAACTCGCAGGTCGCTATGCCAGTTTACTCCAGCATCCATGGAAGTACAGCATCTGATCAGCAAGTCTTGATGTTGTCTTCACTGCCCGGACGACAAGCAAGCATTCAAATATTCTCCAAGGCCATCAAATCCTATGGAACGAGGCTTCGCCACATTGACGGTGCTCTTCGCTTTGATCGCACCTCGGAGTTATCGACTACTCTGTTTCGTAAGCAGTATCAGCGAATGATAACATTGTCTGTGATATTGCAGCGTGCAAGTATGTCCCAAATTCTCCCACGATCTCCAGACGGTATCCATTCTGGTCATCCCCACAGGTAACAGTTACATGTTGGTATTCGCACGATGTTCTTGTATGTACGATGCTACGTTTTCACGTTCGGCAGTCTTTCCATACAGTGCAGGTATTCTCATACATCGCTTCTTGAATGCACGAAGCAAGATCTGCGCGACGTTGCCTGCACGTGTTGAAGCGGCTGGGCGGTGTGAATCAGGTTGGCAGCATCACGGGGTCGCTGACGCAACTGCGGATGATGTGCCTTTCCTGAATCTACCAGTCTACCTTCCTTCGTGTTTGGTCACAAAGACATCTTTAAAGCTATCTGCGCATGCCTGCGTTAGTTTGGTTTAAGGTCAGAAGCAATTACGCGGGAGACACTGAAATTGCGACGGTTCTTGCGCAGAAATGCAGTGCCCATCGGGCTGTGTGCAGCCAAGCTTCACAATCTTCATGCCACATCCTCTTCTTCGAGGGCCTCGGGCCTTTTCCGAAAAAGTCAGGTCTTTGCGCATTCGTCGCTTTGTGGAGTTCGAGCTCCGGAGGCGACAGCAGTTGACTCCTCAGATCTGTGGCAGTGGTCGCAGTGGCGTTGAGAACTCGGCTCCGACGCTGAGGCCCGTGAGTCAGCAGAGTGTGTCCTGTTTGAATGCCTGGGGCCTGGCGGCGATGCTTCAGTAGTGCGGCGGATGGGTGGCAGCTCAACAGATCCCGGACTTGACTTGGCTGACAGGTTCTTTCTGATCAGCTTCAGACAGAACTGGGCTGGGGCCCAAGCGCATCTCGAGACAGCACTGGGGCCAGCCGGAAATCTTGCTAGTTTCATACAGTGGTGATTTCGTCTCAAGTCTCGATGTACATCTGAGGCTTTGCGTTGGTGCAGCCTACGCGCCTCGGCACACGACGCGACAAGCTGCCGTTTCAGTCCGGCATTATGCCCGCTGCAAGGCTGGCCACACATCCCGTCTTCGAGACTCTGATGCGGTCCAGCGGGGGTGCGGACCTGCTGGAAAGAGCGAGCCAGGCAAGCGGCGAGCGTACCCCAAGCAAGCGGTGCTGGCAGCTGTGCAAGTGCAGGGCTTCGAAAAGAAGACGCTGGCGTTGGATGATTGGGCTCTGAGGCAGCATTCAGATTGTTAACTCCTCTGCTTCGATCCGTGACACTCGTGAGACCGTTCTGCATGGACGATCCGGTTGCGCACCCACTCTTTTGAGCTGCCGCAGCTTTCGTCACTAAGGAGTTCTTGGCTTGTACCCCGGCGACCCATATGAGGTACCTCATTTCTGGCGAGCTGCCTGACTGAAGCTGTCCGAGAAGCGAAGTAGGGAGCGGTATAAGTTATACCCTCAGCGCGAACTCGACAAAGGGAAGCTGTGAAATAATTAGCGGTTCGTTGAAGTGTTTCGCAAGGTTTTCACTGCTCGCGGCGAAGTTTTCAGATAAGACTTGTCGAGTGACAAAAAATGTCCGAACCAGAATGATATTCTTCACATAGCTGACCATCGTGGTCTTCAAGGGTTCCACAGCCACAGCCAGGACGCCGTAGTTATACATGCGTCGTCGATCACGTCGCATCGGATAGCCTCCCTTCACATGCCCTGCCGCAATTTCAATATGGCAGATTCAAGAATCTCCCGCCATTAAATCGAAAGCTTGCATCCGAGCACAACTATGCGGGATTGTTGAAACCAGCTCGGCTGCATCTCACCGCATGCGTGGTCCTTTTTGAGTGACAAACGGGGTCCGCACTGAAGTTTCTTGAAACCGGAGTGTTGGTAGCTTCCCTGTCGCGGCTCTGAGGTTGCGCTATGCTAAGCAGTCCGGAATGCTGGGAGAGGCTGAGGACGCTGCTGATTGCTCCAACAGTGGTCAAGTCAGACATGCCATGTCTGTGTCCTGTGTTGAACAGGAGACTGACCTCCTTCCAGGCCTTTCGAAGATCGTAGGTCAACATTGTTGCAGTGGAAGGGTGACGGAGCACGGTGGCAGTTTTGAAAAGGGTTTCCAGGAGGGTGGAGGCAGTTGTTCACTGAGCATTGGTAACGGATAGCAGCAGCCCTGAGTTGTCCAGAAGTATTTCTCAAGGTGACTCCTATTGGATAGCCGAAGCCGTCCTGTGGGTCAGCGATTGGGCGCCTGGGATGCAATAGTTGCAGCAGAGCTATTCCAATATCTGTAACCTGTAAGCAGTGCTATTTCTGGCTGAGGATCACGTGGGCGAGCTGACTGCGAGCCTCGAATCAAATCTGCTACTGATAAGCCCTGAATGCATTCTGCTCCTTGGACATAATTGTCGTCCAGAGCAGGGCATTTGCCACAAGAGAGTTCGGTAGTCCATGCTCGATGCTCTATCGACCAAGGCCATGGAGCCTCCTGCGGCTTGGCATGGCTTGGTCTGAAGCACTTTGTTGCTACGGTATTCTTTTTGCTGCAGACGGCTTTCACTGGGCTTTCTATACCCTTATCAGCCTTGGGCAGACTCACGCAGCACCTGCGGCATCCTGCGGCAACACGAGCTTTTGAATCTCTACTGTAGTGCCCAGCCTGGCCCTGCCCAGGTTTCCGGCCTCCCACAAGTTCCTGAAGACATATGCGCAGGATTTTGTCAAGTTCTATCGGAATTTACCGCAAGAAGAGTTGACAGATGTCTTGGAGCCGGCGATTGTGTGTCGCGGTTGCATGTTGTGCATGATGCACCGGAAAGCTTCTGAGCGCTGAACAACGTCGAGTCTCGTGTCCTAAGGAGCCATCTCGCGAACAACCAAGGGCGACGCAAAATCTCAGCACAACTTTTCCGATAGGCGAAGGCGTGGCGTAGTATCCAGTCTGGCAAATGTATGCGTGCAGTGTTTCTCCACGTTGCCGGAGGTTGGCAGCTGCTTGGCTCTTGATGCCATTCGAATCGCGTGATTAGATCGGCAGTCAGTTTCACTTTTATTCATCGCGCGCGATGCATATGCATATAGTGCATTTGGCATCATTGCAGTGAGAGGAGTTCGACGGGAAAAAGAGTCTCATTAATCAGGGAGGTCGCCAGCCATTCGTTGAGGGACCATACAAGAAGTGTTGTTGGCTGTTTGCTGATGAAGCTTTCGACATGCTCGCAAGGTGGGCAGAACCAGTGCGGCCCTCTGAACTTACGTCGTGTCCAGTTAGCCATTTAAATCAGTTCGAAATCGCGAAAATGCAGCGCTGGTTTTGAAGGAGCACTCTGTCAGATGCGGCAGCAGCTGTTGAGGCAGCAGCGAGGCAGATCAGAGTTTGCCGCCGTGTCGTCCGTGAGTCACTGCAGAGGGTTTGAAAGGCGGTTCGAGAGCGTGCAGCAGAAGCAGCCGCAACCTGGACACAGAATCCCTGCCGGTTCGACCTCTGTGTCTTGATCCGTACGAGGTTTCGGTTGGACGTGAAGCTTGACATTGATGATGTCAGTGCTGCGCAGCTGCAGCGTGATGCGCTACTTCTTGTTCCTGCGCTGAGGGCAAAACCGCAACGGATGACATCATGAATGTGATGTCTGCTGCAGGTCGCCCTTTCTGACTTTCAAGCGCCAGCGAGAAACTCAGACTTGGCAGCAACAGCCCGGGATAGTTTCAGGCACTACAAGGCTCCTCGAAGCATCTCTAAGCAGATCCCGAGGAGAGGAGAATTCTCTTTTAATGGACCCCATGGCTCAGCCATCCGATCGACAGTGCTCTTTTCCCGCACAAAGATACAGGAGAATGGGTACTTGGAACGTGCTCATGCCAGGCATCTCGGTGTTAGGAAGGAAGACAAAAGGGCTGCGGGCCATGTAGAGGCTAGTTGGCCCGGTCAGGAGTCAGTAGGACGCACCGTGCACTGAAGTGCTGCAAGACCAGGTTCCAGGGAGGCTGCACAAACAAGTGCGCGAACAACCTTCGCCTTTGTCCAGAGAGTTCGACTTGGCGGGAATCCACGGCGGACCTCACCGCTGACGGACATGTTGACAGCAATGTTTTCCAAGGGAAACGAGAAGCTAAGGAAAGCAACTACACAGGTAGCTTTGTGCCTTCGTTGCTTGCTGCGAAATATCGTTGGAAGGGCTCGGCACAAAATAGCCGAAACGTGACTCAGCGCTGGCAGTGATTGCTGGTCGTTTGCTGCTTCAACACCGGAAGAGCCACAAAGCACAGGAAGACCAAGCCTCCATAAGCCAAGCTGTACCGCATCACAAGCACGCGAGACTCCGCCGGGCAGCGGCAGCTCAAGTAGAGCTGCCGCTCTTCCTGCTTGTGTTCGGTTTACTTTTTGTATTTTGTCTCTGTCTTTGGCTGCATGTGGCGGCACCGTCGCTCCTTCGCGTCGCCGGGGTCGGCTCCACATGTGCCAGTCGTAACCCGGCCGGCAGATGCTGCTAGGTGGTGCGAGCCCAACTCAGTACTCCTTCACCTGCAGCACAGCTGCATTTGCAGTCTCGCACTTGGACTCCTCACTGTCAGAACATCGAACCAAGCGTTGGCGAATCTTATAAGGACAATGCCACAGTACTTCTCGCTAGACATTGCCTCGATCTGAGGTTTTTAGGGTGTCGCTGGTGACCCGTCAGCATCATTGTGCATGTTGCACCCGCAACCCAGGATATTTCTTCGCTGAAGATTGAAGTGCTGAATTCTGTGCTCCGATGCTGGGAGCCGGTCTCCGAGACCATTTTGGAGTCTTAGGGGCAACGAGGTCGAGGAGATATGTGGCTTTGCGATGCAGGCCTCTTCTAGAGCCATTCGCAGCGGCCGTGCAGGCTTGTCGCAGGAAGAGCTGCCTTGTCTCACGGTATACGTATGATTCACGCGTCTCCGTAGGTGGAACGACGACCAGACGGAGAAGACGGAGCCGGCCGGCACACTCGGAGACGACAACACACGGCAACGAATGATAGTTTATTCCCCAAGCAGCGTGCCAACACTGTATAACACTGTGTGGTTCTTGCATTAAGAGCTTGAGAAGTTCCCGGCGCACCTCGAAAAGGAGTTCTACGCGTTTCATTCATCAAGGCAGCTGCTGCAAATCGAGCCCCTGCGTCCAATTATTTACAAAGGATGCTCGCGGCCCGCGTGTCCGGCCGTGGTGCCGTGAACAGTTTTTGCTGACGTCCCTAACCTTGACTCATTGTAATTACATACTTCGACATGCGCAGCAGTACTTGGGGGAAGTGATTTAGGGTTGCCTCTTCATCCCGCAAGCTAAGTTTAATAGGGGGGAAAGCATTTTTAAGTCGGCTCCTGCCGGAACGCGCCAGTGAGACAAAGCTGCCGTGCCCCCGAATCCTCCTGAATCCCGCCAGTACTTGTGGAAAGGCATTCGGGGCGTGGTAATCGATGCGCCAGTACTTGGGATAAGCATTTTGGCAGTGCACTTGCGCTGTCCTGAAAATCTCCTGCTGGTATCCTTTACTCTTCAAACTTCTGGTGGTTTCCTGCTCGTTGTCCTCGTCGTCGTGGTCGTCATTGTCGCAGTGCTCGTCGTGGGCGGTCTCTCGGTGGCTCCTGATGCTCTCTTGGTGGTTTCCTTGCGTGGTGGTGATCTCTTGGTGGTCTGCTGGTCTCCTACAAATCTCCTGGTGGTCTCTTGGTGCCCGCTGGTGAACTCTTACCGGTCGCTTGGTGGTCTCCTAGTGTGCTCGTCCTAGTCGAAGAGCCGGATAAACACAGATGGCAAGTAGCTGCGATCTGTATTTTACCGAGCATAGTGAATCACCGGCCCGGCGGACGTGACTCTCTGCTTCTACTTCAGGTATGGTCTGTCATGGTTTGGGATCTCCGCTCGCATAACTATGAAAAGCTTGTGAGTGACGGGAGCCGATCTCAAGCATGTCGGATGAAACGTGCCAGCTGCCACTTGCTCGGCATCAGCTCAGGTCAGGCTCAGCAAGTGGTCCTCACCGGGAAGGGTCCGCTGCTTGCCCTGGCCTTGGAACAAGCAAATCTTTCGCTCCATCAAACGGATCGGGAGTCCGAAACCTAAACGCCTTCCAGGTCAACATTACGCCGACCATGGTGAAGCAAACCGTGGCATTCCCAGTATCTGCGACCACTTCGAAGTGCCTCACTTCGAGATGCAGCGGGCCGAGGGCTTCTTGTTGCAGCTGCTATCCGAGCTTCTTGCCTGCAAGACAGGCTTTGGAGATCAGAAAACACTCCTAACTACTATTACTAGGGTAGGCAGAAGGCACCTCAAGGTAAACGATTGAACCCCGCCCCCCTCGCTCGGAAGAGCTCTGCCCCTTGCTGTAGGCAGAATGCACGCCAGGGGTGCTTGAGGAATTTTCTTCCTGAAGCTCCGAAGCTCGAGCCTTCAGAAGCTTCAGAGCTCCACATAGCTCCACTGTTTCTGCAAATGAAACGGGGCGGTCTCCCTACGAACGGAAACAGACAGAGTTGAAAGACAGAACGCGGCCAGGGCCGGCAGCAGCCAGGCCCAAAGAGGCCCCTGCGCTTGTGTACCGTCCATGGGTTTGGGGCCTGTTGACTTTTGGTGTTCCCTTCGAAGGCCAGCGGGCGCGCGTGTGTTGGGCCAGTGGTGCGAGATACCGCGTCTCGGCCCCAGCAGCCCAGCATCTTTTGGCAAGTGTTCTGAACCAGTTGACACCTCGAGCAAACCTGTAAACATCAGCTGTAGTTGTTGGATGTTGTTGGCATGCGGCAGGGACATTGGTAGACATGCCCTAGAAAAGCAGACAGCAGCTACTTCAAAGTTATTTTTGTTGTTGGTTGTTGACCAGCTGGCCTTTCCGAGGTTCTTCTGCTAGTCGCAGCTCGAGTAGGAAGTGAACATCCTTTAGTACTAGTTGCGAATAGGAATAGGCTCAAGCGCTATAGTATCTTAGTTTCTAACCACGATGAATATGCGGTGTAGTTGTACCCCGGACCGGACCTGCACGATGGGAGTATGTGGGAGTGCCAATTTTCGTTGGCAGAGGCTGTGAACATTTGCGAGTTCCCGCTCGAGTTGGGAGTTCCCGGCCGGGCCGTTCATGTCACTGAAGGAGGCTGACGTGCTCCTGATCGTTTTCAGTCCAGGCGTTCAGCAGACCCTCACTGTGCCGCCCACGGGCTCTCTTTGGGAGCCATTGGATGATTGGGTCCGGGCCACAGTCCCGTCTTCTGGAGCTGGTAACGACACGATGCCGGACCGCGAGGTGCTTCAAAGCTTCGCGACGGCAATTCGCATTCGCGTGCCAGGAGGCACTCGGCAGGCTTCCATCTGGACGAGCTCTTGAAATGCTCTTCCGATCTCAGGATCGTTTTCAAGGCTCTTGCTCCTGGAGCGTGCGGGTCGGTGCCCTGGGTTTTGCAAGCCAGGAAAATGATGGAACATGTGTCAGAATCCTTGTCTAGACGCCCGGGCATGCATGTCTTGTACAAGCCAGTAGCATTGAGGGGTGCTTGTACAATCTTGTGCACCCATCCTTGGCTAAATCTGGCAAGCTCCTGGCTGGGAGAGGCACGGACGACTCTAGCGGGGCCTTTGAGTGACGGTTGAAAGTGCACTGTGTCTCTGCTGCAAGCTGAAATATTCGGCCCAAACAAGCAGATGCAGGGTACCTCCCTCAAGTGTAGCAGACTCCCTCAGCCGCGTGATGGAGATACAGGCCTTTCATTTGTCCACACATGTTCAAATCGCAGTTGGCCTTTTCGGTCCTGCAGTCCGATCAAGCCGGGCCAGTAACGCAGACCCTGAACATGCCCCCGCAAGCTGCCTGAGCGTGATCTGCACACCTGACAGAATCTCTTCCGAAAGGTCGACAGCTTCATCTCTTGCCTTGTTGATGGGGAGTCTTGGCTTGCCAGTGCTTGCATTAACAGACGTGCCTCCAGCACGGCTTCGTTTCCAAGGCAATTGAGGAACACACGGCCTTTGAGCTCTCTCTGGAGGCCGAGGCGAGGTCGGAGGCTCTTGTTTGGTACCGGTGACGAGAAGCTTCATCTCAGGAAGCCGAAAGTATAGAGTTCTTCGAAGAGGATTTCCTTGACATCGAGTGGAACGAGGTCCCCATTGCTGTTTGCCTTGTGATTGTGACTGGCAAACTCTCACTTTCGGACAAGGAGCGCTCCGCGGTCGAAGAACCTGTGCAGCAACTTGAGCAGCACTAAGACATGCATCACCATGCATCGCTTCCTCAAAAACGTCTTTCGAGGATAGGGGTCGGTCAGTGCAGCTGCATGGTGGTCTAATTATGATTCTCAGCCATGGAGGCTTCAGCTGAAGACGAGCGCAGAAAGGAGCTCAGGGACCACGCCAAAGCCAAATGCACTCCTCAAGTGCCTGGGCTGCAACAATAAAGTTCTGCTGCCTGATCCTTTATTTCTACTGCGAGCCTGCCTTCGCCACGGACAGGTACATGTGTCAGCTTCTGGATGGCGCGTTGAGCGGACAAGTCGCTTCGCTCATGATCAATCGTCACTTGTGGTGTTTTTTCGCGCATTCATGGGAATTTGTCACGATGACACCAACAGCAGCTGCGGCAGAAGCTGTTCAGCCGCAGTGTTTTAGCGCGAGCAAGCAGCAGCAGCACGTTAGCCTAGAAGTAGCAGTGGCAGCGGTAGTAGAGAGGAGGCGGTGGAAGCAGTAGCAGTGGCAGTGGAGCAGGACTAGGAAGAGAAGTAGGAGTGGAAGTAGGAGTAGCAGCACTAGTAGCAGTAGTAGCAGTAGTAGCAATTGCAGTAGCAGTAGCAGTAGCAGTAGAAATAGTTGTAGCTCTAGTATGTTGTAGTTGTAGTTGTTGTAGTGGATGTAGTAGTTGTAGCAGTAGCAGTAGTACTAGTACGTCGTCGTCGTAGTGGTCGTGGTAGTGGTAGTAGAAGCTGTAGTCGTAGTAGTAGTAGTAGTAGCAGCAGTAGTAGAAGTAGTAGTACTGGTAGTAGTAGTAGTAGTAGTAGTAGTAGTAGTAGCAGTAGCAGTAGCAGAAGTAGTAGTCCATTGTCGTCGTAGCAGCAACCGCAGCAGCAGCAGCAGCAGTAGCAGTAGCAGTAGCAGTAGCAGTAGCAGTAGCAGTAGCAGTAGCAGTAGCAGTAGGAGTAGGAGTAGGAGTAGTAGTAGGAGTAGGAGTAGGAGTAGCAGTAGGAGTAGGAGTAGGAGTAGGAGTAGTAGTAGGAGCAGGAGTAGGAGTAGCAGTAGTAGTAGGAGTAGGAGTAGGAGCATGAGTAGTAGCATCAGCAGTAGCAGTAGCAGTAGCAGTAGCAGTAGCAGTAGTAGTAGTAGTGGTAGTAGTAGTAGTAGTTGTTGTCGTAGTAGTGGTAGTCGTAGTGGTAGTGGTAGTAGTAGTAGGAGGAGTAGTCGTTGTAGGAGTTGGAGTAGTAGGAGTAGTAGTAGTAGTAGTAGTAGTAGTAAGTAGTAAGTAGTAAGTAGTAGATAGTAGGTAGTAGGTAGTAGGTAGTAGGTAGTAGTAGTAGGAGTAGTAGCAGTAGTAGTAGCAGCCGTAGTCGTAGTAGCAGCAGCAGTAGTAGTAGTCGTAGTCGCAGTAGTAGCAGTAGTAGCAGTAGTGGTAGCAGTAAAAACTAGGCGTGCTAGGAGTACTAGGAGCAGAAGTAGAAGTAGTAGTATTCGTAGTAGTAGTAGTAGGAGGAGGAGGAGGAGGACTAGCAGTAGCTGCACCACGGCATCTCTCGCACAAACGCTGCAGTTTTTGCATCAAACAGCCAGCTTCATTCAACATCATGGGCTGATGTTCTGATGGCTGATAGCCTTGGTTGGACGTGCAGATCTGGTTGCACAAGCCACTGCCCACCAAGTCTGACTCTTCCGAGGCTCGCATCTTCGAGCAAACTGCAGCTCCTCTCGATTATCTAGCGGCTTCAAAGCAGCCAATGCCAACCCGCTATGCAGCTTCACCGAAAGATCAACTCCTGCAGAGCGCCTTCAAGCCTTCACCTCCGGCTCCCCTGGCCTTGGCCTCGGGATGCTCGGGGCTCCGCTTCAAACACCCGCAGAGGGCCTTATTGGCCAGCCAGGGCCAGGCCAGCACTCTCCCATTTACGCTGCAAGTGCCCCATCCACCATCGATGCCACAAACCAAGCGGCCGCCACGACGACATTTCGGGCTCCCTGGCTGTTGTGGTTCTGTCAAGCTCACGTTATTCTGTTAAGCAGATGCTGATCGCTTGTGTCCGTCAGGGTTCTGACAAAGAACGGCGATGCTGCCAATGCCGTCCAGGCTGCAGACGTTAGTGCGTATCTGGAGAACCGTTGTTCCTGGCTGGATCAGGAAGCGAAGGCACCCATGAGGCAGAGGCTGTGCCCTGCCGTCAGGTTAAGTGCATGATTGAAATACTTGATCAGCCGAGAGCAGCAACGGAACCGCGAAGCAGGCCTGCAAGAAGTGCTTTGGCACTGGACCTAGGCCTGAAGTTGATGTGTTTGTGTCCTGCATATAAAGTCCTGACCTGCAACGTGAGTGAGTTAGGGGTTTTGTGGTTCTGTGTCGGCATGGCGTACGTATGCACGAGTAGAGGCTTCCAGCCGCAGCGCGTTCTTGTTGCCATTCGTGAAGACTGATGCTACTTGTACGAAGAGCTCGGAGCAGGGCACGTGTTACACTCGCTGCCGTGTGCAAGAGCTGGGCTCAATGTGTCCCAGCCTTTACATCTGGCAGCCACAACGCGTTGCCAGCAGCGCTGCCGTGGAGTGCCTGAGCTGCCTGCAGCCACGAGAGCTTGCTTGTCGGGAGCCATGTACATCCTGAGGCGCACAATGCCACCGAAAGCCGTGAGTACCAAGGATTCGTTTTGCACGAAGCCTATTAGACGTAAGCCTTGCAGAATCCTGCAGCTTTGAAGCTCTCGACGGGTAGGTTGGGCTGCGCCGCAGGACAAGGCTGCCAAGAGAAAGGAGAAGCTATTCTCGCAGGCCAAAGCAGTTTTGAAGGCGCTTGCAGTGCCTGCGAAGAAGTCACCACTTCCCATAGACCTGAACCACGTAGCACCACGTGACTTCGTGGTTCAGGTTGATCCAGAAGCCTCCCGTCGGCAATCCGGCTGCTTCCACCTGACATCAAAGTACATTCTGCAACTTCTTAAGCCTGAGCCAAGGCGGTAAAGCGCCGATTGGATGAGGTCACCAACCAGCAAAAGCTGGATGTTCATCACGAGGTGCTGAAAGAGACTCAAGATGAGGTCGAGGACATCGCACATGTTCACTGCCAGAGGGATGTGAGAGCAGCTTCAAGTCTGGAGCTTTCGGACAACAGTTACGGCGTAGTCAGGCGAGATGAAGCAGTGCCGCCAGGATCATTTTGAGTTCATCACAAACCTTCAAGCATTGAACCAGGCGGCGTCCCTGAATCTTGGGTTGACGCACCCGCATGAAGATAGGTCAGATAGGTGGCTTGTACGGGGGTGCCGTGCTGCTTGTCGTGGGCAGGCACTGCGAGAACGTGATCACAAGCGAGAGCGGGCACAGGCAGGGTCCGACTCCGCTCGGAATTATCGCGTATACTGTGAGCATCCAAGGACTCGGTCATGAATATGTTTGCGACGAAGTGTTTAAGCACCGTGCATGCGTGGCTTCTCTCCCAGTTTCTTGGCTGGTCAAAGAGGCACTCGCCAATAAGGCTGCCCTGCTGACAGCCACAATATGCGCTCTGTGACGGGTGACGTCAGCCTAAGGTTCGCATTTCGTCTTATCGAGCGGATCCTCCTATCGATTGATGACACCCTGGACTCGAATCAGAACGGGCTCTACTTGCTCTGCAGCTCTGCACAAAAAGCCCATGCTGAACCAAAGAGACTAAACTAAATGAAGAGCTGCGAAGAGATTCATTGATGTTGAGCCGTTCTGCAATTTACATCAAGCTGCGCTAGTGTTGCGACGTGTGCGGGTGCGTCTCATGAGATTGCTGTGCCAACGGTTGTTGCGTCGTCCTGCTCCTGCTCGGTCAGCCAGCAGATCAGGTTATTCCATCTATGTCCCTTGGCAAAAAGCTTTGGTGATGCACACGGTCAGCAAGGCAGTAGGCAGTTTCGCAGAAGCTGAGCATGGCGCATCCGTGCCCAAAGGCCGTCATCCTGGCCATCGTCGTTCCGCCAATCCAGAAAGGGCTCAGTGACGCAGCTGAAAGGAATTGCAACTTGAAAACATCGAAGGGAAGAAGGACAGGCTGGAAGCACTGGCACGAGCAATGCAACACGGGGGCACTCGGCCTTGCCATTCTGCAGATGGCAGGTCGGCAGTGAGGGGACATGTCTTTGTGTGACTAAGTAGGAGTTTGTGCTCAGAACTCGCTGCAGGCGCGGGGTGCTGGGAGTTGCTCCGAGGCAGAGTTGACAACTTCGACAAGTACACTCGGAGACATGCCCTGGTCGACTTGCAGGCCTTCCCACTTCTACGAAGCAGTCAGGCATGTTCGATCGTGGAAGTGCAAGCCTATATGCATCCACGTGACTACGTGTTGCCGGTTTTGCGTGACATTAGGGCCAGCTGCTCCTTTCGTCACGTAAGAGCAGGTAGCCTCATCTGCGGAGTGGTTCTGATCCAAATTTAGAACTAGCTTCCTGCGAATTTCTGTAACGAGGCTAGACTCCTGGAACGTTTCAGGTGAAAGCACTGCCCATGATCATGGCGTGGGCCTTCAAGGACCCATGAGAGCTGGCAACAGCACATCGAAACACTGCTGGTTCCGAACGCAGAGGTGATGACAGTGCATCGCTGGTGCCTTGTTTGTGTGCCTTCTCAAGGATGTGGTACAGTACTTTCTGAACTACACAGACCCGGACAACAATGTCGTGTGGAATGAGCTGGCAGTCACTGCCGGACTGGCAGCCAATCTGAGCAAAAGGGAGTCTGCAGAAATCTGAATCAAACAGATTGCCTGAGATCGCACATAGAGCTGCAGGGTCAGTGTACCGCCTGGTATAGAAGACTTGAAGCACCAAAAGGACGGCGTGTCGGCAGCACACGTGTCAGCATTTGAGTACGTCTGAGGTAATCGTGGTGGCCTTCCTGCAGCATCTTCCTCCAGTCTCCCGTGCGGGTGCGGAACTGGCAGCAGCCACTCCTAACAACTCGATTATGAATCGCTACTTGAACCTTGGCTGGCACATATGCTGCAGCTGCACTATCACGGATGCACGGCGCGTCATGTGCGCTTATTCAAGTTCGAGCTGAGGACACTGCCATCTACGATGTTTTTGGGCACTGGCTACGCATTCAACCAGTTAGTTCTTGGACTGCGGTTGGAAATTCGTCATATGCAGTGCCATGTGAACCGGATGGATGTGAAAGCACGGCACCAGGCATCAACACTCGTAGCTAGGCATACTGCAAGACTGCGAAACGATGCAATTTATTCTCCTTAGGAACATGACCGCTAGTGCTGCTTGTAGCAAGAAGGACAACATTCTCCTATAATTACTGCAATGTCAGGCGACCTACGTGGTGGACGTTCTTAGCAAAGTGGCCGACGACAACAACTCGCAGCTGGGCGTGCTTGCTGAGGTCGTCTCTTGCAGTGCCCCACTCCCCCGTAAGCATGTTGGTGGCACCTGGATGCGAATACTCAGAATCTTCTTGTTTGGTGACCTTGAGTTCCTGTAGTGCTGTAGTTTCTGGAAACACATAAGGGGTTAATGCGCCCCGTTACCTCTCGAAAGGAGGTGTGACTCCCGGTCTGCCTCCCAAACCTCGCCTGAATTGCTCGAGTGCGAGTGCTATAAGATCTATGAGCATGTTAAGAATTTCGCGCAGCTTGCGCAATAGGAGCGTATCAACGGTCGTGATTGTTTGAGTCGTGCCTTGTCATGAGAGCTTTTGAGGGCCCTGTAGCCGAGGGACGGCTCCACCGGCCAGAATGCGGCCACCATCTTCAAGGTGCGGCAAAAGCACGAAAGCAGGGTGGCCTGTGTCGGTGAAGCTGACTCTTTTTTCTTGACAGGTGATGTTCCAGGTCACCTACTTCGGACTAATGGCGTTTGCAGTGATCAGGCATCTGGTTTGCACAGCAAGCGAGCTTCTCGAAGTTGCATCTGTCGGACAGCCGGCCGTGGCTTTTGTTGGCTGAATTTGCCGTGCTCTTGTCTGCCAGAGGTTCGATGCTTGGTTCCAGGCAAGGAAGGAGATGGCTCTGAAGAAGGAAGAGCCGCTCGACTGCAGCACAGCTGGCGATCGAATCGATACGAGGGAGTGTGTATCGGCATATGTATTCTAAATGTATATAAAGTAACTTAAACACATGTACACACACACACAGAGGCACATACGCACACGGCTGTGCGTTTGCCTATCTATCTGGCTGTCTGTCTGCCTCTATGTATATGTATATGTTTATACATGTATGTATATATAAAAATATATGCGTATGCACACACATAGAAGCCATGGCCATATATATATATATATATATATGAAGTGTCAGTTCAAGCGGCAACACATAAGAAAGATGTGTGTCTGTATGTGTGTATATATATATATATATGTGTGTGTGTGTGTATATGTACACACACACACACATTCTCATGCTCGCAATCCGAACGGCAGATGGGAAGGGGTTGGGATTGGAAATTATTGCTGTTTTGAGTGCGGTGTAATGTCGAAGACTCCGCAGCCAAAATGCTGGGTCGATTTTCTCCGCAGGGGGGTTTAAGCTATCCCCTTGCATGGCTGGCGTGCTCCGTCTGTTTGGAAGCTTTTCGTTGCTGAACACGAGCCATCGAGTTTAGCAATTAAAAACAGGTATGTATACGTATATTTATAGATGTAGTATGTGCATATGTAAGTATGCAGCTGACATGTATGCATGTACTCTTTATGTCAGCATTATCCATGCCTTCGTTTGATAGTGTTTCGTTCATTCGTTCGTTAATTCAATCACAGATTCCGTGCATTCGATCAAATCATTCATTCATTCATTCATTCATTCATTCATTCATTCGGTCGTTCATTCGTTCATTCGTTCGTTCGTTCATTCGTTCATTCGTTCATTCGTTCATTCATTCATTCATTCATTCATTCTTCTTCTCCTTCTCCCTCTGTTTCTCTTTCAGTCATCTATCCACCACTTCATCTGTCCATTCATTCATTCATTCGGTTCATTCCTTTATTCGTTTATTCACTGATTCATTAATTCATTTGGCCGTTCATTGATTGATTCGTCCATTCTTTGATCCCATTGATTGGCTCATTTGCTCACTCACTTATGCCACCTTTCGTGATTTGGCTTGTTTCTTGAATCCTTTGTTATTTAGACGCTCACATGTGCTTATCGTACGTAAAGTATTTCTTTTGCGTGGAGCTGAATCCCACATATGTCGCATGCAGAAGGTTCTTCACGCTAAATCTAACCATGTAGTTTTGTGCACATCCAGATATGAGAGAGAACATGAGAGAACGAAGTAATTAGTTTACTGTGATTGGAGAGTGTAGGCTTTGATGCAGCACGGCACAACTCAGAGACACCATTGAAACTTGTATCGTTTCCGTCCGATATGCACGCCTACCTCCGTGGCAACTCTACCTGCTGGATTCGATGCTTTGCCGTCATTTTCGTGACTTCACTAGCTAGGTTGCTTCCGGTTCCAGAGATGTCGAGGTTGTTGAGGGCCATGTGCTGGTGTCCGTGAGTTGGCCAAGGGTGCAGAAGAGATGCCCACTTGAATGCGACATCATGCCTGTGTGCCGGCGTGCCCGCTCTCTCAGGGATGCAGAAGAAGACGACGACTACGTGACTGCCTTCGAAATTGCAGCTGGACATTATGGTTCTAGCAGGTAGCAAGCTCCTTCTCGGTGAGCTAATGCAACTTGCGTAAGGAAGTTGCCAATGACATCGGCGATACCGTTACACATGCGACTGCCTTCGTTTACGGCTGGGGTTTCAGTGACACACTGAGGCGGGACTGATCAATTCGTTTCGCGTTATTGTTCCAACGATTGCCTCAAAAGTCTGTTGCTGAGAGCAGTTGGCTACAGGTTGCCGGACGTTCAACATTTCGGATGTAATGCCTGCAGTGCTTCAGGGCGTCGACAATTCAATGAGTCCCACTTCCAAACACACAGACCGGAACGACTTGAACCCTGCCAGGGTCATGTATTTTCCATTCTTCAACGGCTCCTTGGATTCTGCAACGTAACAGCTCTGGTGCTAGGGATGGTGTCGCTTCTGTGCCGGACGCAGATATGTCGGGTGCAGCACTTCATGCTCGAGCATGTGGTACGGAATAGCTTGACATGCTGCATGTACATGCAAAGCTGAAAGGCTGCACAACGATTTCGTGGTCATCGCACGCTTGGCCGCATTACCAGTGGTGGATGAGCTTGAGAAGGTGCCGGCAAAGTGAGGTGCCCGCAATCGCCGCAGTATCCACAGGTGTGGTATTATGCCATGCTGTCTTCGATTATCCTTGGAGTCTCCGGATGCACTGGGCGGGATTTCAAGCCCGGGCCTAGGGCTCACAGTCAAACTCCTACACGTTCCACGTTCCGTCAGATTGATCTGCAGCGGCAGTGCTTCCTACCATCTGCCAAGGAAGCTATATGAAACAGCTGAGCTGCTTGGGCGAGGTATTTTCCATGTGAGCGGACGAAGTCGCCGCGGTCTAACGTGTTGGTCGTGCTGATATGCAGCTTCAGGTATGCAAGAATACCGAAGTACACACAGCAAGTCGTACCGCACGCTCATGATTACAGCTCCTCGGAGTGCACTTTCTGGGCCAGTTATCTCTCCTCAGTGCTGGAGCCTTTTTGTCGTAAAGCCCCTGGCCCCGCAAGACTTCCGTTAGACACAGCTTTGACACGGGTGCAAGCCGAAGCCATGTTGAACCATCTCCGAGACCATCTACCGTGGCTAAAATCGGAACAGCTCATGTCACTTGTGGCCAGCCCTTTGAAATAGAGCTTGGCCATGCCACCCTTGTGGTGCATGCATCGGTTCAACGCGCGGCGCCACATTGCCTTCCTTTCTGCTTACGGTGCTTGTCAGCTTGAAGCCCTCTGCTTACGAAGGGTTCCCGAACACACTCGGCCTGACCATCATTCCTTCGCGGGAGACGACCTCGATTTGATCTCAGCCCCATGCCGGCACTGCCACAACAAGCAGAACAAAAAGCGGCACGATATGTGCAGCGGCAGCAGCACAGGCTCGAAGTATCAGCAACAAACTGATTGACGAAACGCGGAGGAGAGGGGCCCCAAGCATTCAAGCAAGAGCCATCCTTTCACTACTTGTGCAGGTAGGTTCGTTGCCCACGTTCCTTGTTTTGTGAGACTTTGGCAGCGTGTGACAGTGTAATTACTCTGCACCACATGCAGGCCATGTCGCTGACGGTCGGCTGGGGCTGGATGGATGTCTGCAATAGTACTACCACTTTCTTCATCTCGGAGTGGATGAAAACCCACACAACGCTGTGGAGCATTCCTATCATCTATTTTATCTTGCTCGTGTTTGTGTACGCGATCTTGACGGAGATCTACTTTCAGATCCTGGATGTGGCTCGACAGACAATCGGAGAGTGACTTCTTTGTAAGCTTGTTTCGAACTTGCCATGTCACTTCCGAGTTCACAGCTTTCTCTCCGTCGCTTAGAGGGCATGCGCTAGTCACCGCTAGTTTCGGCCCTGCTTAGCTCACGGACCGAACGAAGATTGAGCCACCCCTAAGCCCACAGAGTGACACAGAAGGAGAGCTCCAGAGACGGATGAAGTTTTGTTGGAGGTCGAATCGTGAGTTCCGTCTCATGCAGCGCAGGAGATGCGATTCTTGAAGAGGGAGCGCAGCGAATTCCAGGAGGACTGCAGCCTCGAACATCACAGCGCAAACATAAGCACAAAAACACACGCGCGCGTGTGGCAGTACATATCCAGCTTCCTGTCTGTCAGAACTTCCCGACGATTCCCGCCTCCGTGCGGCTGTATCAGGGGTCAAAGCACGACCTCAATGATCTCGAGCAGGCCAGGGATGATCATATTTCCTTTGCACCCTGACCATACTGAGAGTTCAGAAGTTGCATCTCCCCCAGCCATCCCCATCCCCCAGATGCCCTTTCATTTCTACTCAAATCCAGTCGATATGAACCAGTGGCTGAAGATACGAGAAGTCGCCAGAGGCTCTTGGAGGTTTTCAATCTTCCAAGCTGTAGCCATCCTGCGCAGCAAGTAATTCAGGCGCTGCCCCGAGCTGCAGACGAAGCAGCGGACAAGAAGGACCTACACCTGTGAGCACATGGTGAAATCGAGGACTCGGGCATGCCACCAGCCAGTCTAGAGTCCATAGAAGGATATTCTGCGGCTTGCAGAGTTGGCAACTTGATGGCCGTAGATTTCGAATGATTTCGGAACGGACGTTTGGCTCCACGTAGTCTCGTGCGATGGCTGCACAGTTGCCCCCCCTTGGACATGTTCCCCCAAAACAGAATTAGACAGGGTGGGGGCTGGGGGAGGCGGATCCGCCCCAGAGCGATTTGCTAATGACTAGGAGAAGCACACGCTCTGGGCTTCCAAGAATATACCCGATCAGCGAAAGCATACAAAATGGCTGCGACCGACTGAGTTGTGGCAAACGGAGATATGTACTGCTGCTTCATGTACTGCTGCTTCAAGTTTTGTCTGTAGTCCAGTTTTGTTCTGTAGTCCTTTGGTGACATAAGTAGTCTTGTTCCCTTGAGGCCGAATCAGGCCCAGTCTAAGCATCATGCCGTTAACCCCGTGGAGACGTTTTGTGGCTGTCCGAGTGGTGCGCCGCAGCGCGCAAACACAAACGCGTCCCTTGCGGAAAAAATCGTAGAGTTTAAGTGTTTCGTCATTGTCTTCAGGCTGGAAGATATTTCTCAATGCCCTGCTTCGTGGTTTAGATTCACTGCTCGGCAGGAACTAGATCCCATCTTCAGATGCTGATCTCGAAGATAGATTAGATTCAATGAAGGCGAGAACCAATTCCGGCACTAGCACGGTCCAGCGGTTTTGAAGACAAATTGAAAGAGGTTCGACACTGATGCGACGGTGTTCGAGGGCTGTGCGTCTGGACCGCTGCAGTGCAAGATTTTCCCCTGTAGCTAGAGTCGGCAGCTTCACAAGAAATATGTGTTTGGTGTCACCCTGCCAAAAAGTTGCTGTGGTTTTCAACGCCAGTGGCTCGGAGAGGCCTGCTACAGATATACGCTCACTAAAATAGTAATAATAGTAATAGCAATAATAATATGAACAAAAATAACTACATACAGATACCGAACTGCTTGGACAACCTCAAACACCTGTGCCTTTTGCTCCACCACTGCGTAAGAATGCGAGTAGTGTGCAAGTTATTTCATTTTGCGACAACATCGCGCTGATGCAGCGATGTAGCTAGAGGTACCGCGGCCATGAGCAGGATGCTCTCATGGACACTTAGTTCGGGCCAACGTGCTGGGGGTGTGACAGTGGCAAAAGGGTATGCAATCGTCAGCTCCCGAGTGACGCTGCCGGGGGCAAACGGAGAGCGGGTCTTGATCGAAGGCAGAGGCAGCTTTCGAACCTGAAATCCGCCCTCAACCGATGTCAGGCACTGCAGGCCTTGGCACAGAAAAGTCATGCGAGGCCGGGTCTTAGCGGTCTGCAGGTGTGGGTCGACAACCTCAGAACGGCCACCATGTGGCCTTTGAAGGAACCGGAAGACCACGACCTCCGCTCGAACGATGTCTCCAGCCAAGGCCAGCAAAGCTATTCTTGCCATGATTCAGATGCCTCGCACTCGAATGGTGACTTTCGTGCAGTTCCGGGTGACCTTGAAAGGTTTCCTTCCTCCAATTACGACCTACTCTTCAAAGACAATGGCAGGTGCAGCGGTTCTTTCCTGCTGGAGTGTACGAAGGGCCGTGACGCTGCACAGAACTTTTCTGTCTTCGGGCCAGGACTAGCTGAAAGTGTGGCAGGCAGGGCTGAAGACTGTACAGGAAGGGGCGCTTGTTCCGGTGCTTTCGCAGGCTGGCGACTGGTGGGAGCAGACTGGGAGCTCAAATAGGTGACAGAGCTCCTGAAGCAGATATGGCATCGCACACAGCCACACAGCACAGCTACAACAGTGGTACACTACCCAGCCGCTACGACGGACACTGCAGGGCATATCGCTCATCAATGTGCGGTGCCATTTGGTGAATCCATCTTTTTCTCAGAGCCAGATCGGACAGACAGACATCTCCAAAACTGGTAGATGTTATTGTGCTGCCGTGCCCGCACTCCCTTCATGCTGTCAGAAGGGACTGAGATGATGTGTGAAACCGAAGTAAAGTGATAGACGCTACACCACAAGGCCAATGCTAGAAAGGCCACCGCCCTCGCCCTCCAGCAGGCCTGAAAACTCAGTGCTGCGGGCGCGAGCCAGTGTGCACGGGCAAACTGCCCGTGACATGTCCTGTAACTCGGGATGTGTGCTGAATCTTCCAGCTGACTTCCTGGATTATTGCAAGCCCAGCCGCGCGGGACCGCCCGTCTTAATTAAGCAGTGAACACGGAAGTCCTACATTGCCATGCTTCCACATGGTCACGCGCACTGCAACTGCTGGCAGAAGCCAGCTAGTTGCTTTCAGCCTTCCTTGTAGCACACCCTCCTGCATCCAGGATGTGCTGCCCAACTTGATCTGCAAGAGGCTTGCAAAACAACCATCCCCGTGTCAGATCTCAACCTACCAGCTTGAAGATAGTTGGAGATGCGCACCCTTTCCAAGGCGACGTTTTGATTCCCAATGGTGAAGCTGCTGATGCGGTTGCCGTGGCTTGGCTGCGGCCTGCACAGTCGGAGCTGTGTGTTGAAATCGACTCAATAAGGAGATGCAAATCGAGTCATCACGGAGGCTGCTGCTCCTCGCCGTGTCCTCAAGCTCTGACGAATCAAGCCCAGAGCAATGACACTCAACTCAGGCCCCCCTTCTTCGTGTGCACAACAGGAGCTTGTTGTCGTCAACTGTCATATCTCGCAGCGGCTGAGAGATTTCAAGAGAGCTGCCTTTCAGGACGGGCTTCACCGTGGCCTTGCGTTTCCTTGACCCGGTCCAGCATGAGGCCACGGCCTGGGCACGGCGAGTCGGCGAGCCCCAAGAAGCGAAGCCCCGCATTCTCAGGTTCCGATGCTGGAGATTCCTCAAACTGCCTGCTGCGATGCCAAGCACCTGGCATTTCAGCCCTTCCAACCTCGCATCCTGGAATCGGAACTATGGGCAGGCCGCGATCCTCGGATGCATTGCGCAGGAGGATGCTTTCGGCGTTGATTTGTCCAGCTGCATCGCAAGCTACAGGGGAAGCTTCTTCCTACTTCGTGATTCAACCGAGAGGAGCGGCCCGCGGTTCCCGAAAACAACAGCAGGATCCTTTCTTCGGCTGAGATGGAACGGCGACGGATGCTCTGTGCCTGTGCCAGCTTTGCTGTCACTGCAAGCTTCGAGGTGAAGCTCGAGAGGGCGGCAAAATCGAGGGAGTGCTGGTCTGCTGCTCAGGGCTCGCATCGCACAGCCTGGTTTTGTGAAGAGTTGTTCGGCGAGGTGCTTCCACCCAACAGCCTCGGGGCTGTTTGGGGCTTAGTTTCGAGCCGCCAAGAAAAACGGAGACATTCTCCGGTTTGGTAGCAGCAGCAGCAGCCCGTGCTGACGTTGTTGTTTCTGCGGGCGCTGGGTGCCTCATTTGAGGTCCCTTGGGAAGTCCTTGCCAGACGGAGGCTCGCTGAAGAAGGCGCGCTGGATCTGTGCTGATGTTTGTGGCAGAGCATGTCCAGCTCAGAGGCAGCCGAACCCTTCGCGCATGGTTGACAGTGCCTGGCCCAGGAATCAAGCATAGTTAATTCAACACTGCAGGGATGCTTCTGCATGCCATTCAGCGATCCATGAGACTCAGAATCGGGATTCAGTTCGAGGCTTTCAGCAAAGCGTCATGAGAGAACCTTGTGCCAAGAAAGGGCGCGTGCAGCATTCGTGAGGGGAGTTTCTGATGAGAGAGAACCTGCCGCGCCTCTAAAGTCAGAAGGCCGCAACGAATCAGACAATGAAGAGCAAAAGCGAGGAGTCAGCACAGCGTTTGCTCGAGCACGATGGGTGCTGTCATTACAGTACCTGCATAGCCGTCATCGAAGCGACGACAAGGGAACAGGCTCAGGGCAGCATGCAGTATGCTTCCGAGAGGTACGACAAGGCTTTCTAGCCAGCTACGTCCACTGAGAGCTGAACTTCAGAGTTCCGTGAAAGCAACCTTGCAGCTTTCAATCGGCGCCTGACAGACAACCTAACAGGCCCTCTGTACTGCAGTAGAACACGAAGCATCGCAACCTCAAAAGTGCCTGTTGCGAGGGGTGGGGGCGGTTGACCCTTTGAGAGCCCTTTATTGCTCACATAAGCACCCTTGCCTTGGTTAGTTCTCGAAAGCCCGATGTTCCAAGGTCCAGCCTCTCTTTGACGATGCTTCTGCCGGACCCTCGGATGTGCCAATGCTGTGTGATCGCTGTGAGCTTGAGGCAAAGATGCAGGTGGGCAGCGGTCTGGGCACGGTCCCTGGCTGCTATCTCGGCTGAAGCTTGTTTCTCCTTTCCGGCTGTGCAAGGCCCGCAGATTTGCCGTGCTTTAGGCACCAAATTCGTTTTCTGGCATGCTTCTCACATTCGTCGCAGTTCCTCGCAGCTTGAAGCAGAGATTGCAGGCACTGCAGGCCAGCAGGAGACGGCTTTCGTTGTGGAGCCAGCTGCCTGGAACAGCTACCCCGGTGTCACCACTATCACTACCAGTGCCTCCGAAGAACCTTCAGAAGTCCTTTTGTCCAGTCTCAACGAATCCAGGCCGCAAGCGCGACAGGCCCATTCCTTGGACTTGCATACTCTGTCGAATATCGCGAAGCTGCCAACAGGTAACTCAATAAGTAACTAAGACTTCCGCTGAACAGATGAGCTTCGGCTACACTCCCAGTGAAGCGCGGCACTTTTCCTAGGACTCGCTTGCTACCACCGTGTGCTTGAGACCTGCGTTGGTGGCCGGCTCAATGCAGCGGGTCGATATGGCTGTTGAGAGCAAGTCAGACCTTGGTCAAGACTAAGGTGTTCATGAACGCGCTCCCACTAGGCCGACGATCGTCGCACAGAAAGCTCTTGTGATCGCAGCATGAGCTCCAGGAGACCTGAGCATCAGATATGCTACGGGTCCTGTGGACGCCGTTCCCTGAGTCTTGCAGCATCATGCCGAAACATGGGCTTCGAGAACAAATCTGGAATGAATTTGGTGTTCTTTCTTTCTTCACATCCAGTGCCTTGCAAGGAGTCCTTGGGTGCAAGATTCAGGCGTCCATATGAACCTGGATCACCTAGCTGAGCCAGAATCTTCGGGACATGTTTTTGCCACTGAGCCTCAATCGGTGCCTCGACTCGTCTCGGAAATTGCTCCAGCAGCTTGTTGCACGGCACTGCATGACCTAGGCTAACGTCCAGTGGCAGCAAGTCTCTTTGGAGAAGCTCTCAAGGCCGGAGGGTCTGTGGAGCTTTCGGTGAGCTTTGTATCAGCTTTTGATGTGCTTGCCAGGCGCGGCGTATACAACTTGCAAAGCTTGGTGGAGGATGACCGGCTGCAGTGCCTGCCGCATGCACCAGAAACGACCAAGCAATGCAGAGAGAAGCGTGCCCTTGAGGAGGTTGGCTTGAGACTTTGCTTGCGGCTTGCATCTGAGCGTGCGCTTCGTGTGTTTGGCCGGAGACCGTGCGAGACAACGTCCACAGCCCTGCAAGGCTTGGCGCCATGGCGCCCTGGTCTGAGGTGGTTCATCTCGAGGACTGCAAGAACTACGAAAGACGGACGAATATGTTGTGCCACCACATGTTCGCCAGGCCAGCTGCTTCAAGCAGGCACGGCAAATTGCGATGGTCGCGCACAGAGTCGAGAGTGTCGTCTTGAAAGGAAACGGACTCGTCGCCGATGGGCTGTGGCAAAGCTGCCCAAATTCAGCAACATGCAGGTGGGCCGGCTTCGCCAGTAATGCCGTAATACCTGCTATTCACGCCCTTGACAGTCCTCTTGTGCCACTCATCCTAGGGGCATGATGCCATGTATGATGATCTGCAAGAGCGAGGAGGCCATTAGCCAAAAATCATCAGCATTAGCTACAACTACAGTATGTTACAGTTAGTAGGCTGTATGTATTTGAAGAAAAATCTCGGCATCGAACGGCCCACGAGCTGCCTGAGCGTCTCACGAAGAACAGCGAGGCGACGCCGGAGCCGCTGCTGGGGTTTTAGTCGAGGTGTCGGAGCCTCACGAGCTTCGACGGGTTGAACCTTAACTCAGTGCAAGTGATGCTCCACGCCAAGGTGCGGCCAAGCAGAGGCGAGTCTGAAGTGTGTGTGCGTGTGTGTGTGTGTGTGGTTTGCTTTGCACACTATAGAGAAGCAGGTTATAATTATAGTCTTACTTCAGGAAACGGACGGTTCGGTTACGGTTTTTCGGTTTTGAGCGAAGGTTCTGGACGGTTCGGTTCGCGGTTCGCGGTTCCGGAAATAGCCATCAGGACCTTGGGAGGGCTCTTCTAAAGGCCAACAGAACCGACAATTCCTAACATATTGTGTCAGGGCGATTTTGGGGGGTTTGGGGCCCCTGCAAGGCCTTTAGAAGAGCCTTCCTAAGGCCAACAGAACCGAAAATTCCTAACATATTGTGTCAGGGCGATTTTGGGGAACAGAACCGAAAATTCCTAACACATTGTGTTAGGGCGGTTTTGCGGAACAGAACCGAAAATTCCTAACACATTGTGTTAGGGCGATTTTGGGGGGTTTGGGGCCCCTGCAAGGCCTTTAGAAGAGCCTTCCTAAGGCCAACAGAACCGAAAATTCCTAACATATTGTGTCAGGGCGATTTTGGGGAACAGAACCGAAAATTCCTAACACATTGTGTTGGGGCGGTTTTGCGGAACAGAACCGAAAATTCCTAACACATTGTGTTAGGGCGATTTTGGGGGGTTTGGGGCCCCTGCAAGGCCTTTAGAAGAGCCTTCCTAAGGCCAACAGAACCGAGAATTCCTAACATATTGTGTCAGGGCGATTTTGGGGAACAGAACCGAAAATTCCTAACACATTGTGTTAGGGCGGTTTTGCGGAACAGAACCGAAAATTCCTAACACATTGTGTTAGGGCGATTTTGGGGGGTTTGGGGCCCCCCTAAGGCCAACAGAAGCGAAGATTCTTAACACATTGTGTGAGGGCGATTTTGGGACATCAGAGGATGAGGAAAGAGAAGAGGACGGAAGACGAGACAACAACAAAGAACAACAGAGAAAAGCAAGGACCAGCAAGGAAGAGAAGCGCGAAGAGAAGAGCAGAGAACGCAGCGAAAAGCAATGAAGAGCAGAGACGCGAAGCGAACCCTGACCCTAACCTCGGGGAATTGGAACCTTTTTCGGTTCGGTTTCTATTTCGGTTCGGTTCGACGGTTCCGGTTTTACTTGGTTCACAGGTTCCGGTTCTGAAGGTTCCGGTTCCACGGTTCGCGGTTCGGTTCCTTCCCTTCCTGCTTACTTGGACGGTCGACTTGCCCACATTGGATCCTGCTTGTCGCCACACCTCCTTGGCTCTGCAGATTCGCATCACGTGCCCGTTTTGGTTTCTAGACCGATCCGGGCAGCCACCTCAGTTGTTTGCAGTTGTATTGCGCCTGCACTGGCAGTGACATTGGCGCCCGTGGCACTAAGAATTGGGAAGCCGCTGGCTCTCAACGTTCTTCATGGCCGAGCACCCAGCTGCCTGTTGCTGCGTCGCCACGATTCACATCGCCGTCGCGGCTAAGGTGGGAAGCCTTTGCCACACGATACAGGCGCCATCTTCTCAGAGTCGCATCGAGCTCGTGCTCGCACCCGAATATGAAACAGTCGGAACATCAGATTGCCACCGATAGCCAATGATCGCCACGAAGGTCACCATGCTTCCTGTGAACGGCTTGCAAGAGCACTGCGAGCTGCTCCTGCGCGGGATGCCCGATCTTGCCTAGTCGTGATCCTTTGCTCACGCGGGCCTGCGGTGCCAGCTCAACCCACCAGTGCCGCGGCCATGGAAGTACTAGAAATCCAGGCTGACAGGACCTACGTAAGGCATCCAGAGTCCCAAAATCTAGAATCTATTTAAAAATCTAGCGACTGCCCATCTGCAACGTTTCAGCATGGCGGCGTAATCGTGCAATCATGAAACACCTGCTGAGGGATATTAGAGAAGTTTGAACATGAAGCCAGGGAGTCGTTTGTTCGTGAGCTCGGCTTGAAGCCACTCCCCGAGATACTCAAAGTCGCAGCTGCATCAGATCCTAGAACAAATCCGACTTTGTTTAGAAGTTTAGCTGTGCTTCATGGGAAGCCCGTCGTCGTGCAACGTCTCTTCGGCCAACGCTGCTCTTCTGGTCGTGAACCATGTTGCAAGCAGGCCAGGCAGCTTCTATGCACCGTAGCACATCGGATGATTTCAGATGTTAGGGAATGTCGACAGGCTGGCTTTCTGAGTTGGTGCTGGAAAGGGCCCAGTTGGGCAGAAAGGTCTAATATGGGAGCCAAACTCCCATTGTAGAGGCGTTAGTATTAGTGTTCAGGGTTTAGGGTTTAGGGCGTCGGGATGACTAGCAACATTACTCCCCAGGCACACTCGTAATTGCAGGATTATGAGGGCTCTCTGCTCGAAAAAAGACTTAAAGGGTCCTACAGGCATCTTGGTGATGTTAGCCGAGGGGAATGTCGTGTAAAAGCATGACGACATGATTCCCGTGACAGCGACAGGCACAGAGTTGATGGCCACCAGGAATGTCATGTTGGAGCAGATGAAGGACATGCGACTTGGACGGATGCATCTGCAGCAGACTCCAACTTGGTTGGATCTTGCAGAACTGACTCATGGCTGCTGAGGCCTGCCCTTCCACCAGGCGTCAACAAAGAAGCACCTCGGATAGCAAGTAGTGCCACGAGCCGTTCCAGCAGTAGGCTCTGGTGGGGACTGGCAGGGCAGTTGTATCAACAGCCCTTGGGGGTGTGCCTCAGCCCTGGCGTGAGAATAAGGGTCAAGGTGAGCATCAGGCCGTGCCTGTAGGGAAGGTGTCTGCTTTCAAGTCGCCCAAGCCCCCATGTCATCGCATGTCTTCTTCCACACCCCAAGATCACCCAAAGAGCGAAAAGAAAGAGAAAGCACACTGCGTTCTTAGGAGCTCCTCGAGGAAGTCGCCAAGCACACGATGCTTCTTAGCGGCAGCAGCCCTGAAGCCGACCTTGGCCTTAGCTCTCAAAGGAAGCCCAGTGCCGTGCTTCTGAGTTCCTTGCCTCATTCAACGGTGTGTCCAAGGCACGACGACTGGTCATGTGCAGGCGGCCCACCCAAGTTGATGGGCGACGAGCTGCCCGGTCTGCGCGGGAGCCTTATTATCTGTGGGGCCTGGCAGACTGAGTCGAGACATCAGACAGCTGCCGCGTCCAGGCTACGGCGCTAGCCTGGAGATACGACCGAAGCTGCTTGTTCTGCCTGGTGCCTTGTTGCAGGAGCCATCTGGCTTCAGCTTTCTGTTTTTCAGATGCTCAGGCCTTGTCCCTGTCCGGGCGGCTATTTCAACAAGGCCCTCTGATGTTGGGATGCTTGGGAGATGGACGGATGGGCATGAGGCGTGCGCCCGCCTCAGGCATGGCGTGACAGCTCGGGATCCCTGCAGCCCGGAATCTCAGATAGCAGCGTCTGCTGACGGAACCTGATCTGATGTCCATGTACTGCACAGTGGCATAGTGACTCTGAGAAGGCCAAGTGGCTTGTGGGCAAAATGGCCCAAGCCTGAAGTTGAGGACTTCGCTCCGAAACTGGATTTTAGAAATGTCTTGCGCTTCTCTTTTCCAAAGCAAGTCCAGGATGTGCACACCTCCTTGCCCCCGCTCTTCCACGATGGCTCAGGGTCTCCGTGGGATTCTCATGCCAGCGATATTTGCAAAGACAGCTGGTTTCGCGTGATTGTTCGATATGGTGTGAAACTGAGAGTACAAGGAGTGGAGCGGACAGCCAAGTGACCCCACAGTCCGCGACTTAGCCTGACGCCGGCAGTCACGTAAGACTGCCACCAGTCTTTCCCAAGTCAACTGTTCTCTGTGGTACTTAGCTCCTGCGCAAGGCAGGCCTCTTCGCCGCATGATGCTTCCAAGCCAGGGACTCAATGCCATGCAACGATGCGGCAGGGCGCGGCACCTGGTCAAAGCAGAGCACTCTAGAGCTCGAATGAGGTCCGACTCTTCCTTCACATCAAACAGCCACGACGACAAAACACCGTTGTCCTTCAACGCGATGGGTGCCTCTGTCGGGAAACTGTTGACAGCCTGTGGTTATACAGTAGTGGATACGCAGAAACTAGACTCTGGACAGATGAACTGGCATGAGGCGCTTGCAGCTTTGTGCTTCACCTCCGAGGTGTTGACATTGCCGGCAGACTCGCAACTGCTGCAGGAATCGGCGGCCTGCAGCATGCCTGCATCTGCAGTTTTCGACCCGTTACTCATCCGAAGCTGCGTTGCGACCTCTGGCCTCGGCGGCCATGACCTGCAGGTATCACCCTGCAAGCGAGCCTTACTCGGCAGACTATGGCTGCGCGAAGGCAAAATTTAGTTGCTAAAGCTCTGGGCGCAGCCATAGCAGCCGTGTTGTCATATCAGGGCTTCATGAAGTCGAATGGCCCGCTGGGGGACATGAAGCCAGGCCCGTCGCCCTGCACGTGAATGAGTCGAGAATCCGCAACATGTCGCCCACATGCAGCATTCCAGCTGTTGTTGGGTCAGTGTTTTGCCTGCAGACTATGCCTTGTGATGTGCACATAGACAAGTCTACATGGGCCACATGGGCCTCGCAGCGCCTTGCAGGAAAGAGATGGTGGAATATGCCCGATCATTCTGAGGCAGGTGTCGCAGAGCGAGCTTAGACGCTTGTTCGTGGGTTGAACATCCAGCCAGGTGGCTGTAGCAACGCCATGTCCGTGCATGCTTGGTCCGTATACCAACCTGCAGCCGCAGCTTCACGACAAGCTCACTGAGGACCAAATGCGGCGTTGGGCTTGCTAGCATGGGGACCCCCTAGCAATAGCCGGATGGGGGGGGGGTTAGTTGAATCGGGGGCTATTTAGAATAGCCGGGGCGGCTATTTATGTTAGGGTGGGGACCTCCAAATAAATAGCCGGGAATTCATATGCTTGTAGGGCTTGCCGGAAGATGGTCCGCATCACTTTGTCCGTTGGAGAGATGGAGAGAGAGAGAGAGAGAGATAGAGAGATAGAGAGATAGAGAGATAGAGAGATAGAGAGATAGAGAGATAGAGAGATAGAGAGATAGAGAGATAGAGAGATGGAGAGATGGAGAGATGGAGAGATAGAGAGATAGAGAGAGAGATGTGAGTGGAGAGCGAGCGCGAGCGCGACGGCCACTAGGGCCGGGAACAGGGCGAGCGAGGCTAGCTCGTTGCAGTCAGAGTCCTGCGTCGTTCGTCTCGTGGCAGAAGTGCCTCCGGCCGCGTCACAGGCGTTGGCTAAAGAGCGCGGGCAGCCTGATGATGAATGGAAGCACTCCGCCGATGACCGCTTCCTGCAAGCAATCATGTGTAGAAATCGTAAGGCGAACCAATGATTGAAATGGTGCAACCCAAAAAACCTACGAGCTGGATTTCCTTTGGGACAACTCCCACGTACGCCATCGCAGATTGGAGCCGTTTTCGCATTCGACCAGCAATTGAATGGTTTTAGCGAGCCGCGGGCATCATCGGCATCAGCTGGACTTCCCCACAAACACTCTCTCTCTCTCTCTCTCCCATCTTCCGGCCGGTGAACCCAAAGCACACCTAGCAGTTCGACCCCAGTGGATAGCCAGCCGCACGGGCGAGCATCAGCAGCATCAGCTGGATTTCGAAGCAGGCATAGAAGTTTCGACCCCAGTGATTGCATGGTTTTGGCTAGCCGCGTGGGCGAACATCATTAGCATAAGCTGGACTTCCCTTCAAAGTCTCGCTCCCATCTGCCGGCCGCCGACCCCACAGCACGCATAGCTGTTCGACCCCAGCGTAGCCACGTGGGCGAGCATCATCAGCGTCAGCTGGACTTCCCTTCAAACTCTTTCTCCCATCTGCCGACCGGTGAATTCAGAGCGCGCGTTGTAAATCCACCTCACTGATTGAATGGTTTCAACGAGCCATACGGGCGAGAATCATCAGCATCAGCTGGACTTCCCTTTGCCGGGCGGCGAACCCAAACCACGCACAGCAGTTCGTTGCAGTGATTGAATGGCTTTGGCGAGCCGCACGAGCGAGCATCATCAGCATCAGCTGGACTTGCCTTCAAACTCTTTCTCCCATTTGCCGGCGCCGGTGAACCCAGAGCACGCATAGCAGTTCCACCTCAGTGATTGAATGTTTTCAACGAGCCGTACGGGCCCATCATCAGCATCAGCTGGACTTCCCTTCAAACTCCTCTCTCTCTCTCTTTCTCTCTCTCTCTCTCTCCCTGCATTTGCCGGCCTGTGAACAGTTCGACTCTAAAGTGATTGAATGGTTTTAGCGAGCCGCACGCGCCAGCATCACCAGCAGCAGCTGGACATCCCCTCGAAGAATGGGTTTAGCGAGCCGCACGGGCGACCATCATCAGCATCAGCCGACTTCCCTTCTCTCTCTCGCTCTCTATCCATGTGCCGACCGGTGAGCCTAGAACACGCCTAGCAGTTCGACCCCAGTGATTGAATGTTCTTGGCGAGCCGTAGGGGCGAGCATCATCAGCATCAGCTGGACTTCCCTTCAAACTCTCCCTCCCATATGCCGGGCGGCGAACCCAAACCACGCACAGCAGTTCGTTGCAGTGATTGAGTGGCTTTAGTGAATGGCTTTAGCGAGCCGCACGAGCGAGCATCATCAGCATCAGCTGGACTTCCCTTCAAACTCTTTCTCCCATCTGCCGGCGCCGGTGAACCCAGAGCACGCGTAGCAGTTCCACCTCAGTGATTGAATGTTTTCAGCGAGCCGCACGGGCCCATCATCAGCATCAGCTGGACTTCCCTTCAAACTCTCTCTCTCTCTCTCTCTCCCTCCATTTGCCGGACAGTTCGACTCTAAAGTGATTGAATGGTTTTAGCGAGCCGCACGCGCCAGCGTCACCAGCAGCAGCTGGACATCCCCTCGAAGAATGGGTTTAGCGAGCCGCACGGGCGAGCATCATCAGCATCAGCCGACTTCCCTTCTCTCTCTCGCTCTCTATCCATGTGCCGACCGGTGAGCCTAGAACACGCCTACCAGTTCGACCCCAGTGATTGAATGTTCTTGGCGAGCCGTAGGGGCGAGCATCATCAGCATCAGCTGGACTTCCCTTCAAACTCTCCCTGCCATATGCTGGGCGGCGAACCCAAACCACGCACAGCAGTTCGATGCCAGTGTTAGCGAGCCGCACGAGCGAGCATCATCAGCATCAGCTGGACTTCCCTTCAAACTCTCCCTGCCATATGCCGGGCGGCGAACCCAAACCACGCACAGCAGTTCGATGCCAGTGATTGAATGTTCTTGGCGAGCCGTAGGGGCGAGCATCATCAGCATCAGCTGGACTTCCCTTCAAACTCTCCCTGCCATATGCCGGGCGGCGAACCCAAACCACGCACAGCAGTTCGATGCCAGTGATTGAATGGCTTTAGCGAGCCGCACGAGCGAGCATCATCAGCATCAGCTGGACTTCCCTTCAAACTCTCCCTGCCATATGCCGGGCGGCGAACCCAAACCACGCACAGCAGTTCGATGCCAGTGATTGAATGGCTTTAGCGAGCCGCACGAGCGAGCATCATCAGCATCAGCTGGACTTCCCTTCAAACTCTCCCTGCCATATGCCGGGCGGCGAACCCAAACCACGCACAGCAGTTCGATGCCAGTGATTGAATGTTTAGCGAGCCGCACGAGCGAGCATCATCAGCATCAGCTGGACTTCCCTTCAAACTCTCCCTGCCATATGCCGGGCGGCGAACCCAAACCACGCACAGCAGTTCGATGCCAGTGATTGAATGGCTTTAGCGAGCCGCACGAGCGAGCATCATCAGCATCAGCTGGACTTCCCTTCAAACTCTCCCTGCCATATGCCGGGCGGCGAACCCAAACCACGCACAGCAGTTCGATGCCAGTGATTGAATGGCTTTAGCGAGCCGCACGAGCGAGCATCATCAGCATCAGCTGGACTTCCCTTCAAACTCTCCCTGCCATAATATGCCGGCCGGCGAACCCAAACCACGCACAGCAGTTCGATGCCAGTGATTGAATGGCTTTAGCGAGCCGCACGAGCGAGCATCATCAGCATCAGCTGGACTTCCCTTCAAACTCTCCCTGCCATATGCCGGGCGGCGAACCCAAACCACGCACAGCAGTTCGATGCCAGTGATTGAATGTTCTTGGCGAGCAGTAGGGGCGAGCATCATCAGCATCAGCTGGACTTCCCTTCAAACTCTTCCTGCCATATGCCGGGCGGCGAACCCAAACCACGCACAGCAGTTCGATGCCAGTGATTGAATGGCTTGAGCGAGCCGCACGAGCGAGCATCATCAGCATCAGCTGGACTTCCCTTCAAACTCTCCCTGCCATATGCCGGGCGGCGAACCCAAACCACGCACAGCAGTTCGATGCCAGTGATTGAATGGCTTTAGCGAGCCGCACGAGCGAGCATCATCAGCATCAGCTGGACTTCCCTTCAAACTCTCCCTGCCATATGCCGGGCGGCGAACCCAAACCACGCACAGCAGTTCGATGCCAGTGATTGAATGTTCTTGGCGAGCCGTAGGGGCGAGCATCATCAGCATCAGCTGGACTTCCCTTCAAACTCTCCCTGCCATATGCCGGGCGGCGAACCCAAACCACGCACAGCAGTTCGATGCCAGTGATTGAATGGCTTTAGCGAGCCGCACGAGCGAGCATCATCAGCATCAGCTGGACTTCCCTTCAAACTCTCCCTGCCATATGCCGGGCGGCGAACCCAAACCACGCACAGCAGTTCGATGCCAGTGATTGAATGGCTTTAGCGAGCCGCACGAGCGAGCATCATCAGCATCAGCTGGACTTCCCTTCAAACTCTCCCTGCCATATGCCGGGCGGCGAACCCAAACCACGCACAGCAGTTCGATGCCAGTGATTGAATGGCTTTAGCGAGCCGCACGAGCGAGCATCATCAGCATCAGCTGGACTTCCTTTCAAATTCTGCTGCAGCACTTTGCGCTCGACTTGGAAGCCACTCATGCGTGAGTCGTTTCTCTGTGCCTGCCCACGAAAGATGTGTGGTTGTTGCGCTGGACCTGGGGCTTCGGGTATTGTTTTGCCCTCCGGCCGAGGCTACACTATTGGTGTGCCCAAGGTGCCAGAGTGGCAGTCGGCGACGCTCAACTCGGCAAGGGGGTTAAGTCCCACCAAACTGTGCTCTCGAGGCCTAGCGACTGCCAACTAGGGAGTGCAGCTAAGGGCTGGAGGCTTGCGCCTTGGCCACATGGGCAACTTGGCAAACTAAAAGCTTGGGATGCAAGCAGTCATTCTTGCGGTTGCGCTTTTGAAGTTTGAATTGTGACCCGCAAAAGAGATTTCGATATTTGCTGAGGATGTGCGCTTGTGATGTTGGCCGCTCCTTGGTCGAACGGTGGCTCTGCAACGCCGCGTTTGTTTCCCGCACCCTCTCTTTCTCTTTGCCGCCGAGGGGGGCCAAAGTTTGCCTTCGATGCTGGCCGTTCCCTTCGCACAGCAACTCGATCCAAGACGGCAGCAGCAACTGTAAGCAACTTCCGTGCGAGCCAGGCTTTTTGCAAGGTCTTTTCCGGAGCATAGACAGAAGCTACAAGTACACAGCAGTTGTCTGGCCCCGCTTGTGCAGGCACAAAAGATGGGATGCTTTGTGGCACTTTCTGTAGCTGTGCCCATCAAGGCCTCGCAGCTTTTGAAAAGCTGCTTGCATGCGGAAGAGTTGGCTATTCAACCTCATACAAACGTTGTCTAAATGGCTCTCGGTAGCTGCGCAGGGCATCTCAGGGCATCGTGTGCATATCGTTTCACTTGAAGCTCATGCTGAGCTTAGCTGCTGCGCCTGCAGCCCAGCGCACCCGCGCACCCCATTCGCCAGCGCACCAAAGACATGCAGCCCGCATGTGACATGGTTCAGCATCACGGTTTGGAATACCGTGCGATGTCGGACATCGTCTGGGGACAGGGCATATAGGCATAGTCCATCAGTATCGGCCGAGGAAGCGACCATGAGTCACTGGCGCTCTTGGGTTGCCACCTCGGATCTAAGCGTGACCTTCGCCGCACTTCCCCTACTGTGACAGTCATGGGATGCTTTCGGTTGCTGCGCAGTGAAAGTACTGCTTCAGGCCTCCCATCGCCAAGCAGTCCGGCGCCCAGCTCTCTCGGCTTCGTTTCACTTGCTGGCTTTGCATGAGATGCTCAGCAGTGCGCGTCAGCTTGCCGACAGCTTGCGTTTGCAGACCCCTCGAGCAAGCTTTCCGTTCTGAGTTACTTGTTCACAATTCGACATTCCACAGATGCTGTTTGCACATTTGTGGCCAACAGGTTGGGCAACCCTGTTTTGGGAAACCCCATGCGGCGATTTCAGCTTCTGTTTGCAAGCCCACGGCTCAGAAAAATGTCGCTCGAAACATTGAGCAGGGTCGGCCTGGTCGGGTTTGTGCGGGAAGTTGGAGATCAGCTCTGCCAGCAAATGACACTGCAGCACCGCTTGTGCATTTGTCCACAGGTTTCGGACGTCCTCGAGACTGAGTCCGGGAACATCTTCTCTGCTGGATGCCAGGTGTGGGTTGCATGTGGTTGCATGCGCTTCTATCCAAGCGAGGGAAGAGCAGTTTCTTGTCGGGGAAGGTCATTACCTTGCGCCCCCGCTTAGTCTTGACCAATGCTTCGACTCTGGATATCGAGCTGTGTCTTGGCCGCAGTATGTGGATATGCAGCAAGCTTGGTCGGTTGCGAGACAGTCTTGCTTCCACGAAGATTCTGGACAGGTGCCTCGAGGAGCACCGGCGACTGCGCCTTGCCGGCGATCAGTCGATCGAGGCACGAAACATCACGAAACGCTGTAGTCTGTTGGGGGCTTGTCGAGGCCTCGCATCGCTGCCGCAGGTCCACTGGCGCCCACGTGAAATTCGCGAGTCCTCCGACTCGTTTCTGCCTCAGCGGCTTGCTCGAGCAGCTTCGCGCAGGCGTAAATAGGCAGCCGCAGGCCCAATTTGCTTCGGGTGTTAGGAGTTCTTTGTGAACGAGGCACACGACGACTTTGCGATTCCGACCTCTACGTGAGGCCGAGCTGCGGGCGGCATGTAGAGAGATGGCGTATAGGGTATAGGCCCAGCCCATCCCAGACTGCACCATTCCAGGGCTGCGAGACGGCTTGGTCGGGAAGCGTGGTGTGCGGCGATGTCTCGGCTGGGTTGCAGGGAACCCCAAATCCCAGTTCTGCCTGCAGAAACCCTCGACAGAGTCACAGAGCACATGCCTGCAACCAAGCAGATCCAGCAGACCCTTGAAAAAGCTCTGTTCAATTTCCTGTGTCCAGTCGGTTGTAGGCATGCCCATAGCATGATCTTCAGGCCTTGTGGGCTTATCTTACAAAAGCTCACCCTCGAATTACATAGAGCCGAATCAGAACAAGACCCCTGCAGATCACGTTTGCATCCGATTGGGCCCGCATGCGGCATTAAGTAACGCTGCCCAGTTATGCTATTTCGCACATATTCCATCATATTCCTGTATTTTCATCCTGTCTTGCCATGCACATCGTGGAACTCGTGGACGCCCAGGTCGGCCTTCACCATACCTGCAGTTGAGGCCAATAAACGCAGTGGCCATTCAGACAATCACGACTACACAGTGTAAGGATGGAAAAGATGAGACAGCAGAGCAGGACACATGGAGTGTCGAAGTTACGCCGGACCGCACGATCCCGAGAAGCTGCAGTGAAGCAGCGAATGAGCAGCTCCATGTAGCATGTTGCTTGAGGTGGTGCACTGGCCGTTTCGTTTAAGCAAGGTGCCGTCCTCAGCCACCCTGCCACAACACACTCGACGTCAGATAGCTTCACATAGAGGTAGCTCCCACCCGCGTTTTTCGCATCTGCATCCCGAGGATCGGATTACGTTGCGCGAAACCTGGTGCGGCGGAGCTGTGCAACTTTGCCGCGCACTTTGTGTTCTGCGTTCGGATTCCTCGTCAGGCGGTGGTTAGCTGGACCTAAATAGACCTGTAACTTTTCATAGTCTGTATAGGTTGACATACTCGAAAATTTGTATCTTACTTAGTAAGTATATTGTCACACACACACATGTGAATATATTAAGCTAGATCACATATATATATATATGCCATGCGGTCTTTGGATCAGCCAAGTGGGAACCAAAAAATATGTGTATATATATATATATGTGTGTGTGTGTGCGTATCACCGCATGGTCAATGTGTTTACAATATGTGTACACATATACACACACACATATATATATATGTATGTATACTTCTTGTTCTAAAGTTTCACACATAGAATAGCTATCTGTATACATTGGATACACTGCACTCAAGTACGTACTCGCAGTCGTACATACATGCATACATACATACATAGTTAGGTACATACATACGCACATTGCATACATGCACACATGCCTGTCTACATACACAATACATATCTTTCTTCATGCATACACAGACACACCCACCCAGAGACACACCCACACACACACACACACACACACACACACACACACACACACACACCCACCCAGAGACACACCCACACACACACACACACACACACACACACACACACACACACACACACACACACACACACACCCACCCACCCACCCACGCACCCACGCACCCACGCACCCACGCACCCACGCACGCACGCACGCACGCACGCACGCACGCACGCACGCACGCACGCACGCACGCACGCACGCACAGGTGCTCCCACGGAGTGAACGCCTCCTGGCCAGATGCCTCAGGTCTGTTCATCCTGCAGGCTGCCGCCATGGCAAGGCACGGCCCTGCACCGAAAGTCGATAAAGGTTTGATTCTGCGCTGCAACAGGCCCTAAAAGGCCTCACAGTCCCTGCAGGTCTGAAGTGCCTAGTGCTTAGGATGGCAGCTTCGCAAGTTTTCCGTGCTACACCGCGGATTCAAGACTGTAGAAGCCAAGTAAGTTTAGTTGTCGCAACAGAGCAGCGAGCACGAGGAGAAAGCCACCCGAACACATCTAAAAGCTGCTGACTTGGATTGCATCAGCACTCTAAGACTCTAAGACAGGAGCATGCCATAGCCTGCCGCATGTTTCAACAGATGTCGATGCGAAAGCATGATGTACTGCACCGCTCTTCGCAGTCGCAACAGGCCGGGGACTGTTCACGCGGGAACTGGAGTAACAGGCAATCAAAGACGTGTCAAAGCCGTGTTCAGTCTTCAGAAACCGCGTGACTTTGGCAGGAAGGACACCAAGGAAAGGCACCAGGAACTACTCCTGGAGCGACTTTCTCTTGGGCAGAGGGCTCTGCGGAAAATCCGATGGCAGATCAGTGGCTCCATGGTTATCGCTGGCCTTATCATGGCACTCTCGGTTATGACTTGGTGCCTGCAATGCATGAAGCTTGAGTCGTCAGCAGAGCTTGCGCGACACTGTCGAACATACATACATCACAGACATAGACAGCATCCCGGCATGGACAACGTGCAACCGAGGCTTTTCATTGATGTGCGATTCGAAAGCTCGCATCGGGTCCCTCTGACAGTCGGGTGGGCAATTTGCGCCATCGGGATGGTGTCTCGACAGATGGTCCTGTAGGATGCCCTTGTGCAGATACTTGCGCCACAAGGGGCCTGTCCCGACAGTTCTTCAGCAAATAGCTGTTTGGTTGTTTCTGCCGAGAGCAGAAGGGGAAATTAACATTGAAATTGGGCTCAGAATCACACCCACTCACTTCCCTTAACGCATGCCTCTGTGAAGCGTTCAGTCGAGTGTTGTGGAGGTCGCGTTTGTCTGGCCATTCTTGTTCTATTTTCGACGGTGCCTGCAAAGTTTAAGCAAAAGCCGATGAACAAGACACTGGTGCGCAAAAGCTCGTCTAATGACTAGTGACTAGTGCTAGTAACAGGACTACCGAAAGATTGGGTTAATGATAACACATGCAACACACACATTATGTATACATATAATATATACCTATATATATATATATGTATACCTATATATATATATATATATATATGTATGTATATGTACATTTTTATATGTATATATACACACACACCATATGTCTACATGTCTGGAGCAGAGACAATCAGCAATAGTCGAAGCAGCCGAAAATCGCCGAGACAAACACGTCGCGACGCATAATGTTGCAGGCAGTGCGGATATCGTCGCAGGAAACTGCCCCGCGATGAGAAAATGCCGCGATGACGATGCCCACCGGGAGCCGTGGGGACACCGCCGAAATGAGATACTGCTACGACGGGGGAGTTCATGCCCTTTATCGCATCACCAGAATGCCGGAGCACCAATCCCATCACGTCGGTGGGCGTTCGGTTCTAATTTGTTGCACTTGTCTGTTTCACTCGTGCTTGGAGTTCATACAGTTCCTACTCAGGCATGCTTTGCATCAGCTCCTCTGCCAGATGACACAAATTTGACACGGCTTTCTATCTCGGGCGTGACGCTTCTGTGCTTTGTTTTCACTATCTTCGAGACGTGGCAGCAGCAATCCGATCTTGTGTACCATGGCTCTGCGCAAGATCTCTTGAGCAGAGCCAATCACGAATCGGGTGGCAGTCTGTACATGGGCCCAACATGGCAAAACTGCGTCGTTTCATTCTAAGGAATTCCTCACCCTGCTTAATCAAGAGCACGCCGAGTGCGGATGCTGAGCCATGTTTTGATTTTACGCGCGAGAGGTTGCATTCCCACTTAGGGTTTGATGGATGGCGGCTTTGCAAGAACCCATTGACCCCACATTGAAGGCCAGTTTGCCAAAGGGCTTTTGCGAAATGCCATGCGATGCCAAGGGGACTGCGAGGCGAGCAGCCGGACTACGTGTATTTGGTTCTTTTGCGAGAGCGTGGGAGGCCAAGCTGGCATCCTTCTGAAAGCGAGAATGCCTGCATTGTACCAAGGGCTGGAATGTGCTTTGGAACTTGGTCTCATTCCTGGGCTTCCTTACTACGGCTTCACAGCCCAACGCGGACAAAATGCAGGTCAGCAACTTGTCCTACGAAAGCACAGCTCGGGTGCTTGAGGTCTGTCTAAAGTTCACCATCATATGGATCTTTCGTGCCTCTGCAATATCATGACTTGACTTCGGAAGGGCATCTGCAGCAGTAGCAGTCTGCTACTCGCAGACATAGCATGCTGCAGCGTACGGAGGGGTGTTCGAGTCGAGTGCCGAAATTGCCGAGGCTCATGTGACTGTCAGAGTCAGAGCAGTCTTGTGTCACAGATCTGACTCACGGCGTTCTACAGTGCCCGGCTGTTCCCTGCGCTTTCGCCTCCGGAGTGGCGCATGCGCTGGGCTTGCACGAACAAATTGTCTGGAGTCCGAAGTGTTCAGCGTCGGACTTGGACCAGGCCTAGACCTTGCGGAGTATCTGAGTCGACAAGCACGCTGATTTGAAGGCGCTGCGTCTTGAGACACTACGTCATGGCCATCCAGCAAAGCCCGTTCACATCCGTGGGCCGAAAATGTTTAGGTTTAGGTTTCATCCTCGTCTCGCACCAACACATGAGTTTTTATTATTTCTGCCGCTTGGCAGGGTTATAACGATCAGTTTCCAAACTGTCGCGTTCGATGTAATGTACTCAGCCTGAGCGAGTTGGACTCCGTCAGATCTGGGCGACAAGCCAAGGCTTCTGGCGAATGTGGAGCATATTCTTTCGAGTCAATTTTGCCGCAGCTCTTCTGCACGGATCTTCCCGGGCAGAAGCACGGCACAGATCAGCGACCAGTCTTTCGATGCAATCAGGCCGACGTTCTGTTCCTCATCCTCAACCGCTTCTTCACACACGTGAGGTCGACGGCCATCATCTTCATTGCTGGGGATTCCTTCGGTCTGCTGCTTGGTTGAGATCGACGGTGAATTTGGCCGTTTTTGTGGCGACATTCTCGCACATTCGTCGAACAAGCAATGTCACGTGCCCTACAGTCGCCAGTAAGTGTGGATGAGGCTGTTCAGCTTCTTTCCAGAGCTTCGCCATCGGCTGCATGCTGCACTCCACCGCTACTTCAAGGATACGGAGCGGACTGCTGCAGCCGCTGGAGTGGTCTTGGCCCGAGCTCGACAAGCAGAATGGGGTCGCCACTCCTCATTCCTCGTTTGACTGAGGCGAGCTTGATTGGAGCTTGCGATGTCAGCGTGGCGCTGAAGAAAGCAGAGTCGCAGTTCCGCATAATTGATTGCGACATGCTCCAGAAGGATGATCTCAGTTCTTGCCTTAGGACTGACTTAGTTTGTTCGAGGCCTTTCATAACCCATGGTTTTCGCAGCATTTTTGCGGGCTGCATTTCGTTAAGCCAGGTGACAATCAGCCTTCTCTTCACCTTTTCGAGCTCTCGCGACCAGCTTCACTGGGCAGCTGTGATGCCTTCGTATCCCACTCCTGGCGTGACGATGCAGACGCCAAGTGGGATGCCTTGCAGTCCTGGAAGCATGCCTTCAATTCTCGCTTTGGACGTTCTCCCAGTGTCTGGCTGGACAAAGCATGACACTTGGAAGCAGTTTGGGCCATGCCCACCCTTGGCCTCTGCCTGTGCACGGTGCACTGTCCCGGCAAGGTATCAACCAGCAGGACATCGAATCCAACTTGCGGAGCTTGCCCATCTTCCTCTCAGGATGCGAAACTCTTTTGCTACTCTGCGGGACCACTTATCTCAGCAGATGCTTGCTTAAACACAGGGCTGCTAGCAGACCCGTGGACCGATACGTGAGCACCTGGCTTGGAGATTGGACTTTTCGGACTGCCCGGGGCCTGTCGACCAAAGAGCTGAGGACTGTGGTGCATACTTGAACTTTTCACCTTCGTACACATGGGTGGAAAGCCGTGTGACATCGACTGTGTCCTGCTCGCTGGGCCTGATCAATCCGAGATCACAGCCATCGGCAACCAATGCACCTCCGACAGTACTGCAGAGCTTTGTCAGGGCACTTAGTGATTCAGGAGGTGCCGAGCAGCTATTGCCACCTTAGCATGAATGTGTCGCAAAGCGCTGGTTTGGCAGAGCCTCTTGCCTTTGTTGTGTTTTGCCGCATTGCAGAGGTAAAAACTTCGATGCCAGCGGGTGTGATTGCTCAGTACCAGCTGACAAGGATCTGACCGCCAGGGATCAAGCTTGTAAACGTCGTTGGCCGAAGCGCCCCCCAAACCACGAGCTACTCGTACGGAGTTCTTCGTATGCCCCCCCAACATTCACAAATGTGCCAGTTTCATGGATCCGTGAATGTGTTCGCGTTTTGAGACCAAACGTGCCAGTTCAAAGTTGGGATGTTCCAAAACTACAAGGTTTCATTGTCGGGAGACTCACGCTTTCCCCCGGTTCCAGCAGCACAGAAAGGTTGAAGACTCTTCGGAATAATGCACGCGCCGTGTAGATCACACCTGTTGTCTCGTCTGTACAGGAGACAATTCTCAGCATCATCCACACAGCCTTTGGGACCATTGACTTGTTCAATGACTCGGTCAGGAAGATTATGCGGCGAATCGCCGGTTTGTCCACAGACAGGCATCTCGTGTGCATGTCTTGTGGATGGGTTTCGAACCGTGGGGCAGCGTGTTGAATGGAGTGAGGGAGGATGATTGGACATTTTGGGGGTGGTGCGGAGGCGTGGGGAGACCGGTGACGATGAGGGCTGGCTTTCTGACACAAGAGTGCATGCACTGGTCACTAGTCACTGGACCCTAGCCGCCTTGACTCCCTGGCTGCACAGGCTTCACAAGGCTTGAAGCTGTTGGGTGGAAAATCCCCGGTGGTCACACACGGTTTGGAAGGCAATGCGCAGTTGAGGTCCAGGCGGGTTTTGTGGTGTTAGTGGTGGCAGTACAGGCAGCGGCAGAACTTCTCGCTAACACAGGTTGATTTGCATCATCACGCCCAAAGAGGGGGAACACTCATGATTGACAGAGAGGCAGGACAGGCAGGAGAAGCAGTTCTCCCAGGTTCACTATGCTGAGTCCCGGTGACTTGGATGTCACTTAAATACCTGCCTCACCGCGTGGGATTCCCGCTGTTTCACTGACTACGTATTCGGACCAGCCCGAAGCATCGTCCGGCTACGGTCCAGTTCCGGTTAGATCATGGCTAGGGCTTCTGTAGAGCAATGCGCTTTGCATCCTGCAAGCCCCACGGTGCTAGGCGGGCCCCTCATCCCACATGGTGCTTTTGGATCATTTAGGTGCGGCGAGCGATGCCAGCAGTGACAGCTCCGATTCCGGATATGCTTCAGTCAGCAGCCAAAGCAGCAGCTGAATTTGACTTTCTTAGGATGTCGCGAGCCTTTTCAGACTCGGCGGATCTCTGTGCCCATGCGAAAGCAAGGGCCGGAAAGACGTGTTTGGAAAATGGCGTTCAACGGGATAACGTATCACAGGGCGCCTCTCTCTCACTCCCTCTCGTCTCACTCTCACACTCACACTCACTCTCACTCTCACTCTCACTCTCTCTCTCTCTCTCTCTCTGTCTCTCTCTCTGTCTCTCTCTCTCTCTCTCTCTCACTCTCACTCACTCTCTCTCTCTCTCTGTCTCTCTCTCTCTCTCTCTCTCTCACTGTCGCTCTCTACATTGACCCTCCATCCGTATGCATGTACACGCGTGTTCTTGCACAATTACATGATATTACATGGCAAGAAGACCGACAGATAGAGAGAGAGAAAGAGCTACAGGGGTTGTCTAGATGGAGAGGGTGGCTAGATGGTTAATTGGCTATTCAGAACGACAGACCGACAGAGACAGACAGACAGACATGCATGTTTCCCCTACTGTTTGATGGTAACCTCACCCCTTTGCTTCCTTCCCCTGGGGGACACACTGCCACAACAGCAAACACCCACCAAACCAACAAGGTCTGCGGCTGTTCAACAGCAGCCGAGGACAGGGGCCCAAACTACTCGCAGCTAGGTATGTACGGCATGCTGACGCTGAGTTGTGTTGCTTTCTGCCCTGTCTAAGTGAAAGCCCTGAGCAGTCGCTTGCCGGCCACCAACAACGAGGGCATAAGGCAAGCACAGAGAAACAAAAAAGAGGGAAGACCGGAGCAACCGAACGGAACTAGGCGGGGACATGCTTGTGCACGTGCCACCATCGCAGGGCAACAAAGGAAGGGGGGCAAAAAAATCTAGCCAGTTCAGCTCGACTCCGAACCCACTCACAGTCTCACACCGATTACCGGACGTGGACACTTGGCGTCGCGCCTTCGCGCAGGGGCTGGGGACCCGCTTCCCCCACCCCAAACGCCGAGCAAGCAAGCAAGCAAGACAGACAGGCATCTCGAGCGAGGGTGTTGGAGCTCGCAGGTTGGAGAGTTTGCAAGTTTGAAGATTTGGAAGCTTGATGGTTTCCAACTTCGAGTCTTGATTGTAAAGGTTGCAAGAATTCGGGCACGTTGAAGAGAGCAAGGGAGCTGACTTCAAGCTTGCCACTTCAAACTTGAAAGTCAATCTTTACAACTTTCGAGCTCGACTAGCAGCTTCCAGCTCAAGCTCCGAGCTTCAGCCTCGGCGGACTTTGATCAGCGCTCGAAGTTTCAATGTTTGGAGTTCTTTGCGAGTTCGACCAACTATGCTTTTCCGAAGTTCGAAAGGGAGCTTGAAAGGTTCGCTGCAACTTCGGCTGGACGGCAGGAAAGCTCGAGGGTTCGATAGTTTGGAAGATTGAACCCTTCGAACTTTCAAAAACGTCAAGTTCGACAGTTTGCAGTCCGCCGAGTTGCGGGTTTAAAGCTTGAGAGTTTGACAATTTGCAGGTATGCAAACGGCACAAACATTCTGAATCCACCCCCCGGGTGGGCGATGGCCTCCTCCTTCAACGATGACGGTCGATCACATCTGATCCCAGCCCCTCCTTAAGCGAGTTTCCATGCGGTGTGGCTTGGTCAGCCTGGCAGGTGAGGAAAATCAGGCGACAGTTGCAGCTGGCTTTCCTTAACCATGCCCCCCCCCCCCCAACTGATAACGGTCGATCACATGTCTTAATCGCATGTCTCGTCTCCTCATCACACGATTGCGTCAGACCTGCCCCGTCATCACTGTCAAGTTCACGCCCTCGTCAGGAATCCCATAATCAATCTGTTGGAGCCCCTAGTTATCTACAGACCCCGCCTGGTATTGCCGAGTGTGAGGGCAAAAAATCCAACACTCAAGACATAGGCTCCGAACGCCAGGTGATACTCGTAAAGCGTATTATCACCTCTCAAATTCTTTCCTTTTCCATCTCAAGCTCTCCAACATGTCGTCTTCCATTTCTATCCGAACTCTGAATAGTTGAGGCCTTGAACTCTCAAGCTCTGCGTCTTTATCTGTCTATCGATCTTTCGAAGATTCAAAAATGAATCCTTCGAGCTCTGATAATTTCAGCCAATCAAATTGTCGGCCATTGAACCTTTCGAACCTTTCCACCTCGGACTCCTTAAACTTCAAGCTTCAACCTCGCAAACTTTCAAGCTCGAGCTTGCGAGGCGCTGTCTGGCCAGCCCGTGTCCTCCACCTCATGTCAATCAAACGGGGTGTGTCGCCGCGGCTTCGCGCCATCAAATTGCAGCATGTTCTCAATCTAGAAACGATCCAACTTGCAAACTTCAAACTCTTCATTCTCCAATCTTCAAACTTCAATTTCCAAAGCGCTTCACGCTCGCCCTCCGTTTGATGCGTTCAAGCATTACAGCAAATCGTAGTTGGGCTGAGATCTTCTTTCACTGGCGGTGACTCTGTGCCGTGACTTGCAGTGACTTCGGCTTGTGATGCGTACCAGATACCAGATATCTTAAAGCAGGGATCAGTCGCCGTCCCGTGCATGTTCGCATCTGTCTGAGCACTGCCCGAAGCATTTGTGCAGCATTGCGACGCCGATGACAGCCGTTTTGGTGGCCCATGCAAGTGCGGAGGCTTAGCAAGGACCTTGGCGAAGATGTCGCTTGTTGATTTGCTGAAGAAGCAAGCTTTGCAGGACATGCTTTCGCGCAACACGAATCCACACCCAACGCTGCAGCATTGTTGCCAGATTTTGTGCGTGTGCACCAGCATGCACTGGCGAAGAGGATGACGAGATGCTGTCCCTCAACGCCCTGCTGATGCAAGCAGTTGGCGAAGGCGTTGTCGGTAGTGAAATGTGGCGAAAGACTACTACTTGTAGCGATCATGTGCAGACAGAGAGCGCATGTACGAATCAAAGAACTCTGGCACTGGCAGCCTCTCCGGCCGTAGGAAACTATGGCCTCTACGAGCTTGCTTGCGATAAAAAGCTGTCCTGCTTCGAGCCCGAAGCGAAAGGCCATCTCGTGTCGCTTGCCCGGCTTTGAGGTTCCACTTCTGGTGCGAAGGTCGTAGTGTGATTCGGAACTGCTGAGAAAACGGCAGAAGCCTCAAATCAGCAAGGACTGGCCTCAATTTCCACAAATACTATTTCGACCTGAAGGAGCAGATGACGAAGGAGTGAGAGCTTTGGAGGGTCTTCTAAGCGTCGTGCAGTCGCCCTCGCCGTTTGAAGCTAGCATCGCGTACTCCGTGAGTTGACTGCTCCGTGAGGGTAAAAAAAGAAAAGCCTCGGACTCTGTCGACGAGGCATCGCCTGAGGAAGTGAAGATGTGCGAGCTTGTTCTCGGTCGGTTGCATGCACGTTGCAAGCTCTGAGAGTCTTGAGAAACCAGGGATTTGCCACTTGTTGGAAATCAAACACGTTCTGGATTCGTCGAAAACGGGGTCGCCGACGAGCCACAGGAGGAGACAGCCAGCAAGCTGACCACCCAGTCGACCATGTCCTCGCCAAATATTACATGGCTTTGTCAGCGCCAGGCTGCCATTGCACCCAAGTTGCACATATTCCACGGCATCTCTGACAATGTGTTTGTGCTTCCTTGATCTACACAGCTGTCCCGAAATCCCCCTCCAAGCAAACAAAGCCGAGGTTTGCTTTAAGCGGTTGGTGCAATCTGGTACCAACACCGTGGCTACCGAGGCAGCCTTCGGATCTCTGTAGCTTTGATAGTCATCGTGCAGTGCGCTGGTCAGGAGACCCGAGTGTGGGAGTTCTCGAGTGACCTGAAGCAGTGGAAGCTTGGTTGCACGATCGTCCGATGCCCTCGTTCACAGAAGCTGCTGTAGCCCTATTGTTGTTTTGAGTGGGCCGTGGGCGCATCTGGCAGGAAGATGATGCACTTCCATCGCTCGTCTGGCTGATACACGATCGGGCAAAGCAATTCCTGATTGCCAAAGCGCTTCCTAGTCTCCAGATTTTCCGACTTTGAGAATTGTAAATTTTGTGGTCGGCGCGCAGAGAGATAAATCGCGCGAGCATCGAGGAGAAGCGCTTCACAGAGTGGCTCGGCCATCGCATTCGAGAGGTGAAAAAGACTTAATCCTAACATGCGCAGAACATTTAACAGGCACTTTGACGGCTTGGTGGCTCTCGGCAGTTCTTTCGCGTGGAAGTGTCGACTCGACATTTGTTCATATTCACATGATGCAGGTGGTGCTGCCGGGCCAGTCCTTGGAGTGACCTGCCCTGTCGCATGATGTGCGCAGCACGTCTGTCAGATGTCTTTCATTAGATTCGTTCATTCCCTGTCAAATCTACAGCCCTTGACATTGTCCACGGCCCATGGATTGCAAGCAAACAGGACATTCCACGGAAACACTGCGAGTTTTGTTCAGTGAAGATCAAGATTGCCTCTTCTTCCAAACCTTGGTGCTAGGGTGACGTTCCATGATGCCCAACATGTCACTGGAGCTTACGAACAGGAATCCATCACAGATTCCGTCACCAGTCACTTTTCTGTGACAGACAGCAGGCATCAGTTGGATCACTTCCGACGCCATGTCTGCAAGCGTTCCGCTGCTGTCCTCTCGGCAGTCAAGCAGAAGCTCTTCCAACACGAAGCATGTCGGAGGCGATGAGTGGCGAGCATAGCCTGTACACCTGCTCGAAGCTAGACAAGCATCAGCAATCCACAGTTCATTCACTGTACATGCCAGCGCATGGCAGGTACTGCTTGGCCTGGAATCTGCATGGCTGTGGGCTTTTCGGCACTTGCGGCGGCGCCCGGGCTTGCAGCATTGAGATGTGTAAGGACTTCTACATGCGTGCATGGGCGCATGCTGGTGTGCCAGAGGCGACAAAAGCAACTGGAACTCGTTTGTCCAGCTATGAACGAATATTCCTCAGAAGCTGCTTCTGCATCGTAATGGCCCCCGTGGCAGGCGCTTGTGCAGAATCCCGGTGTGTGGAGGTTCGTTTTGGCTAGTCTTATCTTTCCCTGACAGGCGAGGTGCCCTGGCCTCCGTTGAACTCGCGGTATCGCGGCTTGCTGCTTCTGAGAGGAGCTTTGGGATTCGTTGCCGTGCCTTGACCGAGCCGGTTAGTACAGCTACATGCTCTTGTGCCCTCCTGCTGCATTCTCTAGTGGTCTCTCCGCCAAGGTGTGGTCGTATTACGAATCCATCGCCCGGGTCCCGCTGGCTACTCTGACGCTCATCTCAAGGCCTCGCGATTGAGAAAAGAAAGCCAACCGTCCCGACGTCACCGTATGTCACCCATGCGTCGGAAGCCATATGCTGTCCCACTGGCATATTCCAGTTTCAGAGGTATCCTTCTTCTAGCCAGTCAGCCTTGGGTTCACGTGCAGGATGTGGCAGTTGCCAGATCACAAAGGTGTAGCTTCCTGGTTCCTGACAAGGGCTTGTCGATTCGCAGGCTTCACCCGTTGCTCTCCACCGCCTTGGCCGGCGTAATCCTCGGCGAGCCCGTGAAGCCAAGGCAGCTGATAGCCCTTCTCGCGGCTGCGTTTGGCACCGCTATGCTGGTACCACGCACCGAGGACTCGGCAAGCGATTCGAATCCAGCTGCCTGTGGAAGGGAACAGCATGACAGCTCAGGAGCTGCTTTCCTCGGCTCAGAACAGCACCTACGGCTACATGTGCTGCGTGTCCGCGGCCTTCTTCACCGCTGCGGCACTGCTCTGCGTGCGAACGCTCTCAGTGTTAGATGAGGCACCACATCATGCACGAGAAGCCTTTCACTGGGGCAACTTGTGCGGCTCATTGGCGCTAGGTTTACCACATGGTGCCTCGGCATGAAAACCTAGGGGTTCCGAGTGCCCCCCCCACCCAGCCAAAGGCTGCTATCGCGAGCTGTCACGTTGTTGGTTATTTTCTTTTTTCTGGAGCCATGGACGGTCCCCTCCTCAAGCGCGTGTTCCATGTCGAGCTCTGATTCGTTCCGAGGCTTTCTTTGGCCCAATCGAAGCGAGCTGCTCTGGATCCTGGCCACTGCTTTGTCCATGCAGTTGGCGCAGCTTGCGCTGACGCAAGTCCTGCGCAACCCTATGGTCAGCGCGGCGAAGTATTTTTTCCTTACCATCGTCTTGAACCTGGGCTTCGGCATCATAATGGGAGATCCCTGGCCTTGTGTGAGAGAGTGGCTTGGGGCAGCTGTGGTGGTGCTGAGCATGATTTTCAGTGAAGTGCCTGCAAAGCCAACCTCTGCAAAAGCTTAGACGAAAAGGATCGCATCGCACTGATGGCTTATATAACTTATATAGTAAGGTCCGTAGCGATGTAGCCTTGCGATATGTCCTTCTACTCCATCCTCAGAGCAGACTCACAAGGGCCGAACCTCAAAGGTGTAGTTCTACAATCTGCAGCTCCGACATTTGAAGGGGTTCAGGTCTGAGGTTTTAAATCAACATCTATCAACGTTTGGCCCTCCAAGATTGCACAGGATTCCTCAGCGCTGTTGTCATTGATGCCGACGGGCAGGTACGGCTGGCGAGAGCCAATGGCATCGGAATTTGTCGTCAAAGAAGGGGCAACTCCACTAGCCGTGGATGTGGTGGTGAATGGCCGCAGGCTGCGGTACCCTCTCGTCTTCGAAACTGCATAGACGCGCCACACTTCGATTATTCAGCTAGGCACCACATCCAAGATGCAAGACGCTCTCTTCACCGGCCATTGCCTGGAGCAGATTCTGGATCATCTCTCAGACGCTGCCGTTGGGCATGTGTAGGTTTGTGTTGAGTTGAGGCCACCTCTGGGAGCATACGGTGTAGCCATGTGTAGCCGCCGAGGATTGGCCATCTGCATCTTCCGTGCTGATGCAAAGACGGCCGTATCCCTTCTCTGCTTGCGGCGCAGATGCGACATGGGAACAATGCAAGCTTTAGCTCTCAGGTCCTTGCCTTGGTGGAGGAAGGCAGGGGGCGCAGGAAGGACATAAGATAAAATTGAACGGCCACTCCTCATGGTGCACAGGCCCCATTGATGCGGAGGCTTCCTTGGATACTTGGATCAAAGTGACTGTGATTCCTTGCAAACAAAATTACATGTGGTTTACGACTCACAACGCCCAAGACTCCGGGCTCCAAGGAAGCGATTGCATCCTGGAGCCAGCGAGCCGCCTCCCGAGCGCTGGACACATGGACATCGTGGCTCTAGCCACGTGACTTTCACATCGTGCAGAACTAGGAAGAACAAGGGACACAGTTCGGAGCTCGCTTAGCCTACTGTGCTCAAGCGAGCGACTAATTGGTGTGAGCGGGAGACTTCATTCCGGCTTTTGAGGACTCGTGGCTCGCAGTTGAATCTAGAAGCGACGGCAGGATATTAGGCGAGCAGCCAGAACCAGGATCCTCAGGCTCCTTTCTGGATCAGACGACCGAAGACCCTTGTCGGGCATGTGTGCCGTGAAACTGTCTAACATATCCCACATGGAGCTCCGGAACACGCATCAACTGCAAGTCTAACCAAACGAACCTAGCATGGACAAGAGCCACGGCTAGCCAAAGATGTTTCACGCCATACTACTACTACTACCACTCCTCCTCCTCCTCCTCCTACTACTACTACTACTATTATTATTATTACTACTACTACTACTAGTGCTACTACTACTACTACTACTACTACTACTACTACTACTACTACTACTACTACTACTACTACTACTACTACTACTTGCCATGCCCCTTTGAGGTACCTGATGAAGATGATGACGTTGTAGTCTGCTTTTGCATCGAGGCGTCGTCCGGTGATGAGTAACCGCATGATGTTGTATCGTCGTGTTGTTTTCGTGTCCGTGAAGCTGATCAGGGACGGAAAAAGGGCGAACCGGTGTGCAACACGCCATGGACAGCCCACTTACCCACTTTCCAATCCTTCCACCACCCACGGCTACTTTTGCTACTGCACTGAGCCTTTGACTGCCTTGCCTTTGTCACCTAATGCACTGCTGCACTGCCCTTTCCTGTCCTTGCCTCCCTCTTTTCTTCTTCTGTCGCCTTGTCCTCTCTCTCTCTCTTCATTACCTCTCTCCCCTTGCACTGATTATGGCCTGCGCTCTCTCACTTGATGTTTCACAAGCCCCGTGCACACGGCGCAATGGCTTTCTGCGATTCAGGCTTCCTGTCATACTGACCTGATGATGACTTGCATGGACCGAACATGCAGAAACCCGCTGACCCGTGCAAAAGCCAATGACGAGCGGCCCTGGACTGAAGTTGCTGCATCTCGGTGTGGTGCTGACATCGACAGTGACAGCTACAAACATGCTGCCGCCAATTTCAGGTAGCTTTCCAAACACGCAAGAAATAGGGCTGCGATGCAGCGACTCGATGCGGCCCTGGTCTGCAGTTGCCGCTTATATGCTATACCGCTTTCTGGGGACGAGCTGAGCTATGCGTCTCTACAGATTTCCGGGGGTCATAGAGCGCGGACAAACCGGTATGGAACACCGGTAGTGGGGACACATGACAAGCGTCCTCCCGGTCACCTTCCTACGTTCGGTTGACAGGTGACTCCATATTGTGACGATGGTTATCCTCTGTTTTGTAAAACTTTTCGAGCTGGGACCAAAAACACACACCGTACATTGTGGATGTCCTCCCCTGTGGTGGACGTGGGCCTGGTCTGCGGCCACGAATACAGTGGAAGCCATAGTAAGCCTGAAAATGGGAGCATCGCTGATATGGATACGGCCCTGGTCTGCAGTTGCCGTTACAGTGGAGGCCAGTTTCGCATGAACCGGGGGCACCGCCACTATCTATGGGCGCACTCTCACGGCAACGGCAGCTGAACGTGCGCCGATGGGGCAAAAAAGCGGCCCTGGACTGCAGATGCCGCCATTCTTGACTCGGGACAACACCAGCAACGATGCAAGATGACAGTACAGACATGGCAGCCTCGGTAAACGAGCAGAGAGCTGCCCCTTGCCATGCCACGATTGTGACCATACCCTGCACAAAGCGAGATGTCTAGTTAGATTGTGAGGCCATGCCTGTATTTCGCAGATTGAGTCGGGGAATGGATGGATGTTTAGGCTATACTGGGGGGTAAGGACTGCTACGTACCTCTGACTCCTTCTGCAATTTGAAGTCCGACAGCGATGTGAATTCACGTGTGAACGTGCACAACCTTGCTGCCTTTCTTATTAACTTAATTGATCGTTGATCGTCGACCACGACTGTGCATGGAAATTTGTAACTGTAGGTGCAAAAAACGAGTAGTGGAGAAGGTAGATGGTAGTTTGTACTGCCCATGTCTGACATGGTAGGGAGCCTCTCTTGCGGATTATGGTTGCTGCGCATTTAGGGTTGTCATCTTGGGGAACGGCTCCTTACCGTGCTAGGGGTGAGTAGCCGTGTAGTGCCGGATCAAGTGCTGTCCCCTGTCCTCGTGGCCTTACCTTCTGTTCCGCCGTTTTCTGAGAGGGGATGCACTTGTGACTTGTTGACCTTTAAGTCCCCACGGAGCTGTCATTGGCGTGCCATGTGGGTGACAAAAAGCTACTACTACTACTACTACTACTACTACTACTACTACTACTACTACCTACTACTACTACTACTACTACTACTACTACTACTACTACTACTACTACTACTACTACTACTACTACTACTACTACCTACTACTACTACTACTACTACTACTACTCTACCACTACCACTACCACTGCCACTACTACTACTACTACTACCACTACCACTACTACTACTACTACTACTACTACCACTACTACCACTACTACCACTACTACCACTACTACCACTACTACCACTACTACCACTACAACTACTACTACTACTACTACTACTACTACTACTACTATACTACTGCTACCACTACTGTTCCTGTTACTGCTACTGCTACTGCGCTCTCTCTGGTCGCGACGGAGTGCACCTGGCGTCCGGCAGGCTCAACCGCTGCATTCAGCAACACCATAAGTTTTTATGGTCCGAAGAAAAAGGCACCGCCCCGAGGGGCCCAGCATGCCGTATGACCCGAGCCGAAGCTCTAGCAGTCAAGATAACATTAACAGTTGGCAAGCGCATACTGTACAGAGCAAACCAACAGCCCGTTTCATCAGCATCTTTGAATAATCACTGGATGACCTTAGCAACTCAGGAATCCCAGGAAGGATACTGGTACTGCTGGCTGCTACTGCGACTGCTACCACCACTACTACTGCTACTACTGCTACTACTACTACCTGCTTTCATGAAATGGTGCCCTGTTGGCAATTGGGGCCGCGACAGCAGTAGTGCTGATGATGCCGAGTACCATTGCGATCATCCCGGCGACGACGACCAAAACGACGGTGTTCATCATGGTGCGGTAATGGAAACTGTCGTGCTTATGCAGTAACTAACAGGGTGTTGATGACGCAGCGATGATGCCGACCATGATGGTGGCAAGATTCAGGTGGAAGTCAAGTTGAGCCGGATTGGCGCATGCCTCAGGGAAGGACAGGCACCGACGGCACCGGTTTTGGTGCCTTCGGTTTGTTGGCCACTGTGCTGCAGGCCTCTCCATCATCGAAGCCGGGCGGGATCCCGAAGAGCTAGGCACTGAGAAGCACGTGACTTTGGAGCAGTCATGCTTGGACCAGCTTGTTTGGCACACCAAGTTGCATGAGAGCAGCATGCCTGCGATGGGTTTTTCAACGCTTTATCAATCGGCGATTGATAATGCGATTCGCATTTGCAGGCTTAAGCTCCACTGCCCGCTAGCTGCAGCAGTGGTGCGCTGCACATCCAACATGGACAAGAGGCAGAAGACGGAGGCAGAGGATCACTCGGGTCATGGGCATAGTCACGGCTACGGTGATGTTCGTCGATCCGGTGGACGGCTGCCGGTCACAGTCCTCACGGGCTACCTGGGAGCAGGAAAGACCACGTTGTTGAACTACATCTTGAGAGTGCAGCACGACAAGAAGCTCGCCGTGATCGAGAACGAGGACTCGGGGATCATTTGCTTCAATTAACTAGTTGAATTAAACCCAAGTCGGCCTCCAACTTTGCCTAAAGTTTTAAAGTGGCTAAAGGCCCCAAGCCCACAGCTGCACCTGGACATTCGATTCTCGATTTCCCCCCAGATTGGCGAAGTCAGCATCGACGACGCACTCGTCGATCAGAAGCAAGTGGAAATGGCACAGGAGCTTGTGCTGTTGGATAATGGTTGCGTCTGCTGCACAGTGCGCGGGGATTTGATTGCGTCTTTACACAAGATTGGTGAGAAATACGCTACTGGCGGAGCTCATCTCGACGGCGTGCTCATTGAGCTTACTGGGATGGCTGATCCGGCACCGGTGGTTCAGACGTTCATCGTGGACCCGCAGGTGCAGAGGCAATTCTACGTGGACAACGTGGTGACCTTGGTGGATGCCAAGCATGCCATCGACAAGCTAGACGAGAGCAAAGGCGACCCAGAAAAGGGCACTGCCTGTGCGCAGATTGCATTTTCGAGCACTGTCCTGCTGAACAAGCAACTTGGCCGAAACGATGCTGGTACCATGTGCAGATGCCCTGCAGTGTCGGGTTGTTAAATTTTAAGGCCCTCCCGTAATGCAGAGTAGCCTTGAGTGTCGGAGTGCCCGCCCCGACTTTCTGGATCGTCCACCCCAGCAGTACTAGGCCCCAAGTGCTCACATCCCGGAAGTTTTTGCAGAGCATCCATCCAGCAGGGTATGCTTAGCAGAGTCTACTTGGAGTGCCCACCACAAGACCACCCTCCAAGTATGCTGCCGTGAACCCTACACAGTTAAGTACCCAGTACAGAATGCTGCCCCGGCAGCTGTTGTTTTCGCCTGGGGCATGTTCGAGTTGGAAGCGAATATGTTGATTTTGCATTCGTGTCGACATTTCTTGGAGACTGCGAGCCAGTGCATGCAGAGTCGAAGCACGTAATTCAGAGAGTTTGGGTCCAGGATTGATCTGGTGGATGATGCACACCTGAAGAAGGTGGAGGCGCGCATTAAGGAGCTTAACGGCGCAGCCGAGATTCTCAGGTGCCAGCAATCGCAGGCTCCAATGGACAAGCTGTTTAACGTCGGCGCCTTCAATTTGGAGAGGGTGCTGGACGAGCAGTACATGGATGAATCGGAGTTCCGGCAGTTCTACAAGCCTAAGATGGACCGTTCTGTCTCAAACGTTGGCATTCGCTGTGAAGGAGCCGTGCAGATGTTCGCCATCCAGCGATTTTTGGACCAGTACCTAGGGCAAGAGGAAACAGCGAAGGATTTCCTGCGTGTCAAGGCAGTTTTGAACATCGCCGGCAGTGACAAAAAGTTTGTGCTACAGTGTGTTCATATGCTCCGAAATCAGGGCTTTACCAAGCCATGGGGCCCGGGAGAAAAGCGTGAGAATAAAATCATCTTCATTGGCCGTAGCATGCAGCCACGGCGGCCGGAGCTCAATGAAGGCTTCCAGGCTTGCTTAGTGACCAAGCCCTTACGCTTCCCAGTGGGCACGCCAATCCGGGCCAAGACAGGTGCAGGTCCCCATGACTGGGAGCCTGGCGTGGTGCTGGCACAGTGGGATGAATGCAACGCGTACCGCTTGCAGTTGCGGAGTGGCGACCAAGTCCATGCGCCCATGGACATGGATTGCTTCGTGATGAAGGCCTGAGCCCGAGACCAGCCCATGGCCACCAAAAAGCGTGGCCAAAGGAGGCAGTAGCTCTGCAAACACATGGCGGTAATTTTCGCGGCCACCAGCTGAACTGGCTGCGGCTGGCTGCATTGCTAGAGGGGTGGAGGTTTCCAGATCTGCTTGTTCCGTGCAGCATGATCTTTTTCGTACTGGTGTGCTTTAGAAAACAGAAGCTTGGCGTTGATATTCCAGGAACCAACCAATTTTGTTTTTTCCTTACATCGGCAGTGGGTCGCTGAGGTTGTTGTACTTGCAAATGGAGTTGATTCGGTTCGAGCTTCGACGAGGCCTGTCGCGCTCTTTCGGTGACGTAGCTTGCAGCCCGCACATCTGCGCACAAGGTTCTGGAGAACCGCAACAGATGCGCCTCTCCGTAGCCTCGGCGCAGGCGCAGTGCGGTGTCCAGTTGAGTGGCTGCAGCATTCGCAGATACAGGACTCGGCAGAAAGGAGAGCTGTGCTTTTCAGCCAGGTGGACTGCCAATTGCCAGAGCGTGCGGATGGCTGTGGCCCCAGAACGGTTTGATATGGTTCCAATTAAATACTTTGCATTTCCGAATCTAGTGTGCTAGAAACACAGTTCCGCAAGGCCGAGATGTTCGCGTGACGCCCAGTTGCTGGCAGATGTTTGCGACATGGGACGCTGTTGTTACGGGAAAGGGCACGTACACACGTACCTAGATTGCCCCGCTGCGAGCAGCTGACAGGTATCAAATCTGAGTGAAGTCCAGAACCTCATTGAGCATGCATGTCACCGCACGTCGTTCAAGTGGACACAGGTGTCTCAGGACACAAAAACACCCGTCGTCCTTACGACAATGTGGCACCGCAGTGGAGCCGCAAAGCCTAGTATTCGAAAGTGTCAAGGGAATTACCCTGCAATGCGGGCTTCGTCCTTGCTAGATTTGCTAGGTAGGAGGGAAAAGAAATCCTGCGCACCTGTCGCTTTCAGGGGTAGATGTTCGACCTTTCACGCTAGCAGTCTCGACTCTAGACTCTATATAGACTCTAGACTCTAGACCGTGTCAGTGAAGCACGTCCGCAATGCCAAGATCACCACACCCGGCGAATCCGAATCGACTCGGGCCCATCAAGCTGAGCAATTCGCAAGTGGATCCGACGTAGCGTCCCACAGCACATTCCGAAGAGTTGGTTTTTGACATACATGCTTGCAAAATGCCCGTGGGTATTTCGTGCCGATGAAATGCACCGAGTAAATTTGCAGAAGCACCTGTTCAGCCCCTCCGAAAACTTGGCCATGCAGGGATCTCGAGGGCATCAACTAGCCACATGTAGCCAGAGCGGCAAAGCACGGACCTCGGTCGCTGGCATGAGGCCGTGACAGTAGCCTTGGCACCTTGCGAAGTTCGCCTCCTGCACCGTGGCAGCAGAAGGTTGACACGAGTATACCTGTGTTGCCTAAGCCCCTGACTTGTTCCGCAAGTCGGTCGACTGAGGCAGTGATTTTTGCCGCTCGTGGCGAGGAAGGCATCGTGGTGCAGAGTTTCGTCGTCGCCTTGTGTTGAATGCGATCCTTGAGGCCGAGCGTTGTTGAGCCGGGCACCAAGTGATCAGTGCATGCTAGGGTTCCAGCAAGACGGGTGAGGTGGCCTGTGTCATGTTGGTCTCAAGTGCATCATCCGCGACAAAGCATATTGTAGCAAGACATGCAACAAGCCAAAATGGCTCTCGGCTCAGCAGCACCGATCGGAAGCTTCGTTGGCTAACAAATCTTGCATTCTGGCTGAAGCTCAGCTCATGCGCTGCAATGCATCGTGTTGGCTGTCACCTGACCGCATGCTGGCATGCCGCAGCTTGAAAGCTTGGGCTCGAAGTTTGCTGTTGCCGGCCTTGGCTCTTGAAATGTTGTGCTCGTTTGCCTTGCTCTTGGCTGGCTATGGGTTGTTGCCTGGGGCCGTGAGAGCGGACAAGTGTAGTGAAATGACTACGTGCGATTCTTGCCTCGCGGCTGCTTCCGGGTGCTTCGGCTGGTGCCATGACTTGATGGCGAAACAGTCTTGATTGTCGCATCACCTTCTGAGGTTTTGTGGGTCAGCATCGCCACGCAGTTGCGAAAGCTTGCGCAGCCCAGGTTTGGAGACAGTTGCTGCTCGCAAGAGACTTGTCTGGAAGCCGCACAAGGCCAACGCGCCGAGCGGTGAATCAATTGGTGAGGTGATTCTGTCCGTAGGTGTGCCTGGAAGGTGACCGCGAATTCTGGACATCATGTCCGAAGTGGCAGCAGCACGTGGACTGAGCTGTGAGCGTTTGTATCGCATGGGGCACGGCCAAGAGTCAACATAATGTCAACATGCATGCCCGCATCCCCCATTGTGCATGCCGCAGGAGCTGTCAAAGGTTTGCTCCAACGTGCCGGCAAACGACAGCTGCGCTTGCATCAAGGCCTTGTCAGAATGCCGCTTGATTGGTCAATATGCTGTGCACCTGTGCTGGTGTTGGTAGGCAGGTTGCGTTGCTCAAGAAATCACGGCGCGTGCCTGAGCTCACCGATTCTGACGAAACCAATGAGAGACTTGTTGATACCCCCTGGTGATTCGTTTCATTATTTTCACTTTTAAACATACAAGTAGTAACGGAAACCTTCGCCGTCCTGGCACTGTCACCGGGCCTCGTGACCTTGCAGCTTGCTTGCTGGAATGCGTTTTTCGCGTGTTCCTGCTGCCCCCGGTTTCCCCACATGCCGGTGCGTAGGGCATCGAGGCTGCCAGCGGTTTTGTTATGCAGTGGGTATGTGGAAACCGGCAGCTTTTGCGATAATAAGACCTCGTCTTGGGCCACTCGTGCACAGGGGGCTCACGTGCTTAGCGCTCTGACAACATCTACCTTAACATTCGACGCTGACAAGCCTGCAAGTACGGAATTGAAACGACTCCACCTGTTTTTCGATGCCATGTTGAATGCGGGCGCACTCTCACGCCGCTGCAGTGGAAAGGTTGAAGGGTTAATGCTAAGCTGGACTCAGGCTGGATTGACGGCATGCTTCGCCAGCTATCAACCTGCAGCCGGCAACCAGCTTTTCCCCAGCGACGTCAACTGTGGGCAGGTGGATTGTGAAATCTATCGTCACTATATAGTCAACTGCTCAAGCGCGTCGGCACATCACCTGCCTGAAGGCGGAAAGTGAAGCCGGACCCTAAGGGACATGAGAATGTGTAGCTCTGTGAGCAATCTCGGAGCAAGCATCAGCACCGAGGAACTGGGAACAATCATTGCTGCCGCAACCACGGCTTATGCCTCAGACACTTTACAGGCCTCGCAGATGCGATGGGAAGATTAATAATAGTTCTGAGGCTATTTGACAGAGAACATCGTAGATGTGCAGAAGGACGGCAGACCGTTCGGGGGGCACTCCCTCTTTCAACCCGAATCTCAAGACCTGACAGGGTCAAGCTGCTTGGACTATTGTTGTAAATGTTCGTGCCGTCTAACTCTTAGCAAGAACCCAACCATCGTGAATCTCAGTGCCGTTGCTGTAGTACTCTTTTCGGCATGTTTCTCCTCGGACTCATCGTGTGAATTTGTTCTCGTTCCTTGTCTTGCCGCAAGCGTTGCTGGTTTTGGCACATCTCGGCCAACTTCGCAAGCCCAAGTAAATCCGCAAAGCAGCGCATGATGCCGTCATAGTACGTTGTCGGGCTTCAAGTGGTGTGGTAGCGTTTAGGGAACCAGCTGAGTGCAACCTACGGCAATGTCAAGTCACCTAAATGTCAGCGCCTCGCAAGTCTCAACACCAGGGCATATAGTCAGAAGCCACGCGCGCTCTGCGCAAATCTGGGCATTTGGCATGTGACTATATGTTCAATAGAAGTCGGAACACGACAATCCATTTGCAGTGTCCTTGCGTTGGGAGCCTGTGGAAAATCGACACTACTCCTAAGACCCCCGCAGAGAAGAAGCCTTTAGCATGCCAGCACATGTAAGGGAGTTAAATTGATGTGATGGAACGGTTCTCGAGCAGAGCCTCTGGATTAGGACTTGGAATCGCGGCGATCCAGTGCAGCGCGATGCCAGACGCGCCAGAGTTGAACTGCGGTGGAACCGAGGAGACGGAGATAAGAGACAACTTCTCCATGAACATGTGTTTTTGCACGCCGGAGAAGTGCGGTGAGAGACTTTAGAAGATTAATAGAGGAACGCATGGATAAGTTCCTATGGTGCTGGTTCCTTGACGCCAGCCGATCCTTGCAAGATAGGGGACTTTCAGCAGATTTGAGTTGCAGGAGTGTTCCTCTTGTGAGCCGGCTACCATGCCTGCAATCCCTATGTGGCACCGTAGCTGCCGACTGAGGCCACTGAAACTGCACAGAGGCTGTGCGGCAAAAACTTTGAATCTCGTAGACCGCAGCCAAAAAGTACGATGCCAGTCCATCATGATCTTGTTCTCCGCACGGCCTGAATGGATGCATTGGTCGGACCTGTGAGAAGAATGTTAGCCACACTGACACGTCCTCACTCAGAGACAGTGACTCGAGCTTTCCGAGATGCGTCGAATTCAACAAAAGTTGGGCTGGGCAGTTGTGGTCAGTTGCACTGAGCAAGGTCCGCGTTGGCCGTGTCTTTGAAGATTGCTTTTGCCTGATTGTAGAAAGCTCAGCGCTGACTGAGGTTTGGAAGTTCACCAGGACACAACTTCGACCAAGGATTTGGCACGCCGAGAGAGCTTTGCAGAGAGATCATATTGACATGCCCAAGTATTGCGGTGATTTCCGACTCTTTCGTCCGTCCCTGTGGCATCTTTCGGCTCGTGCGAGATGTGTCTAGACGTGACTTCTTGATGCGACTGCGCCGATCGACGGTGCATTGATAGACTTTGCAGGTTTCACTTTGAACGGTCCATGCTGTTCAGAAAAAGCTAAGAGCCCGCTGTTGCCTAGATTTGCTTTCCCCAATGTCAATGTTTATGGCGCATGGCGGACGACCGCGCTCGCTTTGCGGTCATCACAAACTTCGATGCGGACTACGAAGTCGGTTTCCAGTGCGCACTTGTGCTGCACCATGTGGACATAGGTGGATATATCCTAACAGTCACATGGATTACAAGATGCCAGAAACGTGTTCATGAACAACTCAGGCCGCCGTAAACGATCAATACTGCAGACGATGGCGGCACAGGTTTTTGCCTTGCGTCCTGTCGCGCGAAGAGATGCAGATGGTTTGCGAGGGACGCCATTTCGCATGGGCGAAAGTTGCGCCTCGGCCATGCAGCACTGGAACCGTATGTGGACAAAAGCGACAAGTACTTGCAGCCAATTGGAACGTATACTGCATACTACGGCCCAGGTAAGCTCCTCCATTCATCGGAGGATTTTCGGTGGGGGTAAGTAATTTCCGTTCGGGTTTCGGGCAAGCACAAACCCCTGTCTGCTTTCTGGTTACACGGTGGTCGCAGACGCCTTTCAAAGCATGTCTGTAGGTCAGAACTATCCAAGTTTGGCATCCGTGAGTCTTTGTAACCTCAATATGGCCTCGTCTCGGCAAAGGCGCTGTTGAGATATCTCTTCAATCCGCACTCCTGCACTACTGGCACCCGGCAGATTTTCGGAAGCTGGATAGGTGGCGACGAGGTGCTGCCCATGTGGGTTGCGAAGTGTCTCAGGGCGACAATTACCCTCGACAGCTGAGATGTGCACCCGTCAATGCAGGCACGCCGCGCTCTGTTCAAAGGCGTGGATTACATAGACTCTTGACTGCCGGATTGTGCAAAGCTTTTGGGGGAATATGAGAGGATGTCTCGAAACCCTGGTTGCACGGATGCACTGCAAGGTGTGGATGGATGGCGATGCCATGGTCTTAGACCATTCGCAGCAGCTAGATGCTTTTGTTGCCGGCAAATTTCGGAGGATCGAGATCTCATGTCTTGTCCAGTGTGCCCGAGAGGGGGATAGCCTTGCGCAGGAAAGACTTGGTCCTCGCAGAAGACATGTCCTGGGCGGACTACGTGAACACAGGAAGCTGCAAGAAAGGCACGTGTAGCATGCAGATGCAAACTAGACGATGGTGGCAGGAGTCCTGTTCGCGCGTACTGATTCAGAATGGCTTCGAACCTTCTGGGACGATGCGTGGAACGGGGCCCATGTTCGTTTTCATGAGGCCTGCAGCGACACATAGACGGTGACTAATAGAGAACCGCGGCAGCACTGCTTTGTAATTAAGATGCTTGGTTCCCTAAGTGGAGACGAAGGCACCTTTTTGGGATCAGAGTGGACTTTGTCAAGAACTCGCTCGGCGGAGGGAATTCATACCTCAGGCAGACGAGACTGTTACGGTTGAAGCGCTTTCAGGTTTGGTGCTTACATTGGGCTCGAAGCAGCTGCTTTCAAGTCAATAACCCCTTCTTTGTGTTAGGTGCTTGGGGCAATGGCAACACGGCTCCCCGCACAGGGCCCATGGTTCAGCTGGATGGGTGGACCGCACTTGAAGGAGACCTCACACCTGGGAATATGGGATGCTGCAGCTTGGCCGAAAACGGGTTCACAAGCAATTGCGAGATGGGTGTTCCACCCGCTATCAGCTGAGGCCTCTCTGCAATTTGCGAATCCCCTGCATGCGCAGTTCATTCTGCATCTCTGCGGCTACAGCGAGAAGCTCGCGTTGTGTAGGACACCGATGGCCACTTGCAGCATAATCCATCTCGGATACACCAGGCATCGCCATGAAGTAGACTTAGCACGTCGGACCGTTTCCGCGCGCAGGAAGATTTGTCAGAGCGGCTTTTTGCGCAACTTCTCCTTCCAAGCCGATTTCGGCAGCCAGCCTCACAAGCTTGCCGGGCCATTGTGGCAGGCATCACTTGAAGTCTTGGCTGAAGCTGTGGAAGCCTGTCCCCTTGGATGGCCGGCTTGCACCGGAACCCTGCATCCGAACTGCATCCTGGCAACAGGATGTTCGACAGTTGAACAAAGCCCGGAATTGGCTTTTCTACTCTGGTCCGAGGCATGTCCAAGCTCGAGATGATGGAAATGCCTCCCCCTCCCGGTCTCATGATCTTCCACCTGCGGGCCGAATGGGGAGACAAGATGAACCTCGGACCAAAATCTTGAAAGGTGTTGTCCTGTCAGGTTGGTGAGCTGCATGCTTTTTTGGCACACTTCATGCCAGGGTGGCTGCCAAGTCCGTGCACAAGATCGGGCTCAGTCACTTGGCTGCAGATATTGCGGCATCTCTACTAGGTCGCGCACTTCGTGTCTTCAACTGAGGTCGCCCAGTGGCTCTATGGCAGATGTGTGACTACGTGCGCGGCACGCCACCTCCTTGCCATCCAGTCTTGGGGCAGCTTGATCCATCGCAGCTGTGGTGGTGCAGCTTCCTTGCCAAACTGGAAAACTATGCCGACATTGCGAAACAGTCTCGAAGCAGCCAACGTCTGACCGCCCAGCCCAGGTTGGGACCTACCCTCTAACGCCGACTTTGACGAGCTCCTGGCGAGACGGTCTCTATCGTGGGCGCAGCTACACCTGTATCCACCAGGCTTCCGGGACCGAATCTGTGACGAGCCTGAAGTCCTGTCGACTTGGCTTGGCTGCAGGTGTCAGAATTCAACTCGAAGCGCCTGGCCGGGGCCTCAGAAACGTTAGTAGATCTACTATTGACATTGATAGTGCAAGCATGCACGTATATGTTTGCAGTTTCTACAATGTTCGGACAAAAGTAGGGAGCAGGCTGAAGTCGTTGCCGGATAGAACATTCCTGCGATCTACTTTCCGCATGCACCGCCCTAAGAATTGGTGGGCCGGCCGCCGTTTCCGGTAGGCAGAGATAGAGAAACATTGTCGTTGGTCACCGAAATCCGTGGCCGCATTCCCTGTTACAGTGAGGTTCAAGGCTTCAGGCGGCGGAGGCTTAACATCACAGTGTGAAAGAGACAGAGAGTGGTCCGGCAAAGGACAATGGTGATATAGCCATATAATCGTGTGATTGTGTTAAGTGCACATGTGCGTGAGGATGTGGCGACACTTGCGTTACACTGCTTGCGGAGGAACTTGCTGCAATCTCATAGTGCCTTTGAGTGTGTGGGCCTGCTTGTTGTGTTGATTACACCATCTCGTCAGGGTTCTGGCGCGAGCATGGTCAACAATGCTCTAACCATGTCTTGTTTCGGAAGCCCACGCGAGCATACTAGACACAATAGGTTAATGTAGGTTAATAGATAGAACAGTAAGTTACTGTAACGACATGTAATGTCAACATACCCATGGCTCACAGCAGACCCAGCACACACTGTGACACGGCCAAGAACGCAAGCATACTGGGGACGTGCATGCAAGGTGCCGAGCAACTACTGTTCTGGATGCTCGAGGGCACAGCCACGACCTCTTCTACAAGAGTCGAAGCAGGCAAAGGGAATCGAGCCGTGGCGTGGCGGGGCTACTGTGTAATGCTAGATTGTGTTGGCTTTTGAGAAGTGAGCAGAGGCATCAACCGTTTTGGGTGGCAGGTCGGGCATTGATCGTTCCTCGCGGCGGAGTCCTGGTCGGAATCCAGGCTGAAGTTTGGCTCGTGAGCCGCGCAAAGTATAGCTCGTGATTCCACAATTTGCCCAATTGTGTTTGTGCATACTTGCTGGCTTAAAGCGGCTTTGCTCCACGCGATAGGATGGTTTGCCAAGGTTTCGCAACAACACCGGTTATGGCATTGTCTGGGCTACTAGGCAGCAACAGGATCCTTCAATTCACGCTGCTGAATACATCTCGACGTCTTTGGAATTCTTTACTCGTCTGGAAGGTTCCGCTGCAAAGAAGCCCACGACAAAGACCCAAGAGCCTCTTCGTGCAAGAAGCAGACTGCGACGATGCCGTGGCCTGAGCATCGCGCTACGAGCTCCCCACTTCTTCACTTGTGCCAGCAACTGTGGGAGTCCTGTGCAGGCACGTTGATTCAGCCGGGAGCCTATGCCCATTGGTGGACTCTGGAGGTTGGCAATGGTTCGGTGACCCTGAGAGTTTCAGACTGCATCTAGTTCTCGCTTGTGTACCAGATTTCATATCATGTCCTCCCTCGATGAACATACTCGTGGCTAAGAAATTGGTTGGGGGCACCTCGCGGTCATGAGCCAGTGGATCAAGTGTCCCGGTTGAGACCTGCCAACTTCGGCAAGAAGATATTTACTGTAGCAAGCCTTGACAAAGTTGTGGCCCTTTGCAAAGGTTGCAGCTGCACGGCAGAAAGAGGCTCTCAAAGCAAAGCCCTTCGCAAAGGCGACGGCAGCTCCCTTTTTCGTCGTGGCTGCTACGAATTTGCATGCCTTGTGTTGCGCGTTGCAGGCTCGAGCGGTGCTATCCAGGGGCGCAAAGTCCGTGCAGGCGCCTAACTTGGCGGCCAGTCGCTGTGGATTGCCAGGATCAAACCGGACATCTGACTGCTAAATAAACACGATCAGGTGCAATAGTCAATAGGCATTTCGCTGTGACTAGTGCGCTGGTGCCTTCGACGAGTGCTTCGACATGGAACGTGAACATGTTGTATTCGTAGCCAAAACCATCACAAACAAACGCAGTCGTGAAGGGTTCTTGGTAAGCCGACCAGGCACGCTGTGAACGACGCTGCGTCTGGCCAACTTCGCCACTTCCCTCGCAAACGGAAGTGGACTGAAGGAAGCGGACGTAAAATGCGGCACAGACGAGCAGCTAAGTGCCAGCCCGCTGTATCTGAAAGCCTTCGACGTGTTCGAGCGCCTTGCCTTTGAGCCGCCCAGACCTCATTCGCAACGCAGGTGATACCGTATGCCGAGATATCCCTCGACTCGACAGATCTGACAGTCTATGCCTGAGTTCGACTGGAGACGACAGCATTGCCCCACACCTGCCCACGACCCTCTAAACAACGTCTAGACGCTTGACACGAGTCCAGGTTGATGATCACTGGCTGGACCGTCTGGCGGGTTGCCTACAACAAAAAACCCGCGATTGCGAATCTATGGAAGTCTGCTCTGAGGCCCGCCTGGCATCACAAGCTCGTCTTAGCCTGAGGAACACGAGGTAAACAAGAAGCCAACATGCACCCTCTATAACCGGGCTCGTCAGTGCACCACGAGGCTGTCAAACTGACCAATCGTTCTCAGCATGCCGATTCCGCCTTCTAGTGGAGTTCGTGACTGGAAAGAAGGTAGCGCAAGCCAGAGCAGCAAATCCGCTCTCCCGGATATGCTGAGTCCGGGCCTTGTCACTGAAGACACCACCAACAGCCTGGGCTTGACACAAACAAGGATTGGCTGGGAAGCCGATAGTGGAAGAGTACGTTGTGATGCACTCGGATGTGGTTGAGACGCCTAGTTATCTCTGCATTTCCCGTGACCGCCTGGTGGGTTTTCACGGCGTCCCGCCTTCGAGCACACAGGGCCACCATCACTGCGCACGGCCCATGCCAAGGTGCCAAGCTGCCCGCGGATCGTGGGGACCGCAGAGCAGCTTTGTACTGTCGCGAAAGGTCATGAAGACATGCCATCATCCCCACCACAGATCACGTTCCGGAGCCGCAGCGAAAGAAGTGTTGAGCTTGGGAGGTCCAGATCGACGCTCTTCACATTTCAAGCATCGCAGTCAGAGCCTGGTGCCCCAATGTCAAATTGCTCATTTGCTTGCAGTGTCAGCGAGGTTCTCAAGCTTCTAAGCCTAAGCTCCTTTGAGGCATGTTGCACAGCAGTGGCATGCCAGCTTGTCGAAGGTTTGGTGTTCGATACGACTGGACAGTGCTACGCTCTCAGTATTGCTGATGACCAGAAAAAATCGAATATGAAGGCAGCATCTGGGACAACAAGCACCACCCCCTAGGTACGTTTTCTGCCTGGTTATGCCGAAGCCTTACAAAGCTCGTTGTACAGGAGCTGGAAGCATGCAGACAAGCTCTGAATGCTGCCTGATGTTGCCAAGGTTCGTTCAGCTATTCGTTTGCTGAGTCTCAGTGCGCGTTTCCACCTTGCTCCAGTCTTACATGTCCACGAAGATTTCAGAGCTCGACAGAGACTTTTCGGAATCTTGTGTAAGGATGGTGCTTCAGTCTCTTTGCCAAGACGGCGGCTGCAAAGACCTGATCTGCTGCACCATGGTTGCGCAGCTTGTCATTTCCTGGCTGTAGAAATGGACTTTCTCAGGCCGCCGTACCGTGGCTCCGTGAACGATTTCCTGGGCTGCCTCACTGCCGAGTACACGGCCAGGCTCCTGGAATCTCGCACAGCAGAAGTCTGTGTGAGTCTGATGTTCAGCGGCCAGCGCTCAGCAAGGTGAACTTCTTGCATAATGTGGGTGCAGTTCTTGGAAGAAGCTCCGTGTTGAAGCTGCCACGGCCCCGGTCCATTGCAAGCAGGGTGCATTGACAGAGGGAGGACAGACCGGTGATTGTCAGCAGGCCACGAGTTCCCCTGAAGCTTGGTGGTACTGCTGTGTCTTATGCAACTTGACAGAACGAGAGACTTGCAGCTACGTAACTTGTGATCGCTCGTACCTGCAGGTCACAGACAGCATTGGCAGGCACCTCAGCACTCGAAGCTGCTTTGCAAGCCTGCCAGCGACATGCTCAACTTCATGCAGCCCGACGGAGCTCCAGTTCATCTTGTTTTTCAGATCTGCCTTGTGTTGGCTGTGCACGGTTGCCATTATCTCATTGCTCTCAGTTCAAATGCGTCTAGCAGCGGAGTCAGATCTCCCATGTGTGTTCCGTGCAAGCTGCACAAGAGTCCTGCTCGGCATTAGTAGTATCTCTGACATGCGAAGCTGGTTCTGGAAGAAGCTTTTCAGCTCAGCGACAAAACCAGCCTTTGCTGACCATCCCTCGCTACTTGCCACAAGATTCTAGCCAACCGAACAGAACGAAACTGCGAGTCAACATCGAACAGCGCCGCGAAATTGTACTGCCTGCTTCTGCCTAACTTTCGTCTCTTCTCGAGTTACAGGCTGAGCTTCATCTTCTTGTTTGCCGCGTGAGGTCTGGCCGCGGGAGAAGCTGCAGCACTGCTGAACAAACTCACCTTCGACGAGGACCTTCCTTCCGTGCCCGGCACTTGCGGAGCCTCGAGTAGATTCGCAGGACTTTGTTGCGAAACAGCGGGAGCAGCAAGGCACGAAACGAATTCGCGGGCCAGGTGCTGAGCATGCCGCGGCTGACAATCCGAGCTCTCGATACATGTTCGCAGAACTTTGCGAAGTGCTGTGTGGGTTAACCGTTAACTACTTAGCATGGACCTGCGCAGAGCGGAGTCTGAGTGGGAGAGCCAGCGGCCAGCGGCCAGCGCACAGAAATGCAGGCTGGGGGATGGCGTGGTGGAAGCGAGCAAGTCCATTGCACAAGGAGTTCTTTGCCCGCAAGCTCAGCCAGCTCTCGGCTCTCGCCTGCACTTTGCAGCTCTGAGGTGGAGGGGGTTATGGATGTTGCTGGGGACCTGGACTCGTGTTTCAATACCGTGCCGCAGCTTCAGCGTTCACATAGCGAGGTGAAGAAACCTGTCCAAGGTGCTGGAGACCAAGCATCGGAACAGCCGGTAATTTTTGAAATGGGCACATGTTGCCGCGTTGATCAACCGGCACTTTAAAGGTCCTGCGTGTGGCTGAGGCTCGCAGCAGTGGCTTGAGTGGATTTCTCATGGGCGTGTGCTGCCCAGCAAGCGTCACCACATGCGGTCACACTCCTTCAAAAGATTTCAAAAGGGGATTCGGCGAGGTGGGAATCGGAATGGCCGGCAGCTTCGTCAAGCCGGTCTCACGTGTTGGCCAGGCCACTTGATTGGGTAGCTGTCAAGTCTGGAAAACTACATAACGAGTAACAAGGTGTACAAGAACAACACATAGATGTATAGTTGCGTGTGTTCGTGTACACACGTGTATCATATACTGACCATAACAATCAGCATGTAATCATAATCATAGTTAACATCATGCTCGCAATGAGAAACTAGCACGTCTTTTTACAGGAAGGGTAGTACAAATAGCTCTATTCTGTACATACTGACTTACCTACCGACACACACGCGCACTTTTACATATGAATATGCATATCTATATATATATATACTATCATATGCATACACATAAAAATCTGCATGTGCATATGCATAGACAGGCCTTTACCTACATGAGCCTTTATGTACCTATTATTAAGTGTATGTGTATGATTCGCGGCAACTGAAGCATGCAGGGCAGATGCACCGTCAATGTTGCTGGACCGTCCTAGCCCGCCGCTTGAGCAGCTTCAACAGCAGACGGTACGTCGAAGTGCGGGATGTAGCGGACAAGCTCCGAAAGTCGGAAGACTGAAGTGCCTAGCCGTTGTGGTTCAACCATCCCTACCGAAAGTGTAGACCGTGCACGCTGTTGGACTGATGTGTTCCTTCCGTGCGTTGGTGAATCTGGCGGCAGTGGCCCTTGCAGCGGGGCATGGCCAGCTGACGATGCCTTTGGTTCGAGTAGACTCAGTGGGCCGCCGGGAAAGCCATGAACAAAGGGCCCCTGTCTACACGTTGGATGGCAATCGGGGAGGCTACTCTCCCACAAGCATGCGATGCCACGATTTCAACCCAGATTCAGACGGAGCGAAGACCACTTTGCAAGCCGGGTCCTCCTTTGATGTGACCTGGACCATGGAAGCCGGACACCCCGGCGACTGCTACTTCTATGTGAGTTACGACCCAGATCCGAGCAACGCGGTGAACTTCTTCAAGATTGCCGCAATCCCTGGGTGTGGCGCACCGGATGGCCTGAACATCCCCTCCTCTGTCAGCACTTCAGTTCTCCTTCCGGAAGAGTTGCCGGCCTGTGAGCACTGCGTGCTTCGTTGGGAATGGACGGGACATCAGCAGGTGGGAGTTTCCGAAAACAGGGGACCCTAATATAGTATATTACAGTAAATAGTAGGATCCCCATTATAAGGACCCCCAAGTAAGGTACCCCTATTTTCGGAAACTCCCAGGTGGTCAACATCGAATTCTATGTGCAGTGTGCGGACATCAAGATCGCCAGCAGTGCTCAGCCTGTGCTGCCCTCGCCAGTGACACCGATCTCGGGTATCGAGCACCTGCCACAGGGTGCTGATGGCTACCGCAAGGTATACAACGGTCAGGGCCCGGAAGAGCAGTACCTCGTGGGCCCTGCTATAGCGACCTACAGTTCCTGCGACGCGAACACGCCGGGTTGCCTCGGCTTGGGGGTAGCGGCGATTAGCACCTCGAGCGGCGCAGCAGCGACTCCGACTCCGACCACAGCGACGGACAGCCCCACAGAGTCTGGAAGCGTTGTGCCTGGAGCTGACAGTGACAACTCTGGGGCTGACAGCTGCCCTTTGCAGGGATTCGGGCTACCGTCCTTCGTCTCCCAGTGCTACTGCGGCTTTGTGGCCTCCGACGGCACAGGTTGCGGACCAGATGATGGAACAGCCTGCTGGTGCAAGTGCTGCTGCCATCATGCGACCACCGGTAGCTGCCGCTACCGCATGACAGAGATGGAAGAGCTCCACTCGTCGCATGCCGTCGGATCTCTCATGGGTGCGATGAGCCTGGGGTCCATGATGGCAGTCCTCCTGGCTTGAACATAACCGCATGGACCACCCTGTACAGTTCTGATATGTTAAAGATCGTCCCTTCTGGTTCTCTGCTCACAGAGTGATCAGATCAGCCAAGCCAGAGCCACCCGAGCACTGGTGGTGGTCAGACACATCTCCGGGCACACAAGAGGAGCTCCCTACGGAGTCCCATTCAATTTAGTACTTGTATGTACCAGAGAGTTTCGAAGTTTTGGACGGCAAAGGCCGCCGTAAACCAAGTGAGCCGTGGAGCTGTGGCGACTCAGCGAAGGCGCGCACCCTCCACGACCCGCCTGGCCTCCCCCTTAGAGGGGAGCATCGAGCCCTCCACGTTTGACTTGCCAGAGGGTGGTGCCCAAAGAAGCCGTGGAGCAAGAGACAGAGAGAAAAACACGAGCCTGCAGGACCTAAGCAGTCGCTCATGACCTGAAGAAGAGAGAGGCATAGACTATGTACTCTATTATTTCCTCATCTGGTGTTGTTCCTCACGGGTTTCTGAGGCCCCGACGCGTAGCTCAGGCCGGCCTTGGAGTAGCACGAGGGGCAAAACAACTAGGGAATCAAAGCCTTCATGCTGATGTTGGCTGATTATGCAACCTTGCTCAAGCGAAGATTCCCAAGCTCTGTTAGGAATTGTGAGCCCCACGAGAGCCCCCTCAGCTTGTTCGTGCAGTCACTGTTATGCGATGGTCATCTGTTTGGTCACGATATTTTGTAGGTGACAAAGTGAATCCGAGACGAGCGGGCAAGCAAGCACAGGCCAACGACACAGAGAAGGAGGAGTGTATACTGGGGGCCTCTCTTAGCATGAGCTTACTCGATGTTGTGTCGATATGATTTTCTTCTCCTTGTCGCCAGGGTTGCCCAGGCTCTCTGTTACCATTCTTTCCACTCCAAATGGGATGGGCTGACTCTTCTCCAGACCTGCAGAAGGAGAGAGAGGGAGAGAGAGAGAGAGAGAGACCCCATCTTCACGCCCTTCCAAAGCGCCACGAACATCGGGGGGGCCCTTAGGGCCGAGGGGTCTCGCAACCCCCTCATGCCCCGGGGAAGAAGAGAGACCCCATAACACATGGGGGGCCTATGAGCGCATCCCCAGGAAGGGGTCAAAAATGAGGCTCGCCCCTAGGCCCGGTGAAAGAAAGAAAGGAGGGGCAACAGTTCTGCACAGCAGAGCTCGTCCCTCAATCTGAAGGATGCGGTTTTGCAAATGCACGAGTCGGGAGACTGGCCTCGGCCGATGTATGCCCCTAGCAAAGAAAGAGACAGGCAGGCCTAGATTTGTAGCATGCAGACACACGCAGGCAATTTCAGACGTTGGCTCCGGACTGGCAGCTGAACTTGCCCCGGACTGCCAGCACTGTGCGTGCTTCATCGTCCAAGCTACATCCTGGTGACCTTTCTGTGTAATATTGTGTAATCACATGTCATCGCATTTGTTTGTATAGCCTGGCTACCACTGCAGAAAGCATTGGAAGGAAGCAAAGGGAGTCTAGATTTGGCGCACCTTGCTGCCGAAGGACTCCGGTCCTACGCAGCGCCATCGCGCAAGAACGAGGCCTTGGTGGCATCATGTGCTGTGAAGTGTTCAGAGATGTTTTCCAGGGCCGATATTGTCTTGTGCGAGGAAGCGTCAGCCGCGTTTGTTCTTCAGCGTCTGAGCCTCAAGCCGCGAGCCGGATCATTATCCTTCAATGGATGGACGTAGCATTCTCTGATGGCATCTGTTGCACAGCTCCACGAGGGGCCGACCATGGACTGGCCTAGGTGCCAACAAACACAACTGACCTCATGGACGATGCAGGCGTCTCTGCGACAGAGTCGGGGCAGAGTCTGCCAAGCGATGACATAACGACCCAGAGGTGCTGTGTTTGGATTTAGTGGAAAGTGCCACAGTGCATGGAGGTCCCTCACACATCCGACCCTTCTCCGACTTGGAGGCCGGAACTGGTGGAAGTGGTTTTCGGACAAGTGCTTCCGCACTGTTGAGTTCATGGCTTTCTGTCAGTCAGCTCTGTAAGGCAGCGACGCTCCATCATCTTGGATCATCACGCCGCTGGGCAAATGTTTTTTGAGCCGCCATGTTGAGCCACCCTTTTGGATGTTGCCACTTGTAGACTGAGCTGCAGCAATCACCCAAGAGCCAAGGTTTGCGTGGGTTACAGGAGGCGCGGCTTGTTCTTCACAAGCATTCGGAAGCTGCGCGTCGTCATGCTGCAGACGTCGTAGATGCATGTTCAGCTTCTCGCGAACTGCCAATGACGTCCTTCCGGGCCTGCATGAACAAGCACCTTTTGTTGTTTGCAGCATTGCAGGCACAAACAGGTTTGCTTAGGCTGCAACAGGAACACACGAATCGTAGCGAGCTGAGCGCTTTGGAACAGGTGTAGCCACAGCCACAGACTTGAATCTGAATCTGACTCCATTATGGAAGGACACTCAGGAAGTCGATATGTCTATCGCAGAGTACAGAAGTATTGAGAGGTCGAGGTTTCCGAAAGAAGCAATGTAACATGACGCTAGTAGCACGGCCAGTGGGATGCCGATGCTCCCTGGGCAAAGTGTGGGCCACAGATCATGGCATATATGATGTATACTGACGGTCCAATGACTAGTGACTAGTGAATTGTATGCGGGTGCCTTGGTCGGGGCCGTGGCTCAGGCTGCCCAGGACAGTCTGCAGCCGCGAGTCAGGCTTTGCACCAATCCCTGGCTCCATCGTGGCTTGCTTGGGATCTTTGCAGACTGAGCTCCTGGGAGGTGTCCTCGAGCTTCCTTCGAGAGGATGCAGGGAGGCACAAGGGCGAGACATTAGTTGCTTGCCGAGACTCTAGATTTGATGTCAAGCACCTGATGGCCCTGCTGTGCTGCACATGGCTCACTGAAGGCCTCGGAGTGCCTACCTGTTGAGAAGCTGGTCTCTTTTTTAAAGGATTAGCCTAGGAACCATGGCTGCCATGTCCCCACGGGCCTCGTCCAAGTCGGCGGGTTTCCGAAAAGGCTCCATGGAAATCAAGAATCAGCACCACCTGGACGACGCAATTACGCAATTAAGGAGTCTCCGATATCACGGGTACTCGGCCAAACCTTGGGAGGATGCCCAAGGTAATGTCATCTGGCCTTGGATTAGAATCCAACTCGCTAAGCTGGTGTTCTCGCAGGCATTTGAGATGGCGATGGGGGCACTAATTCTCGGAAATTTGATACTTATCTGGTACGAAACGGATGTCGACGCAACGTGCTTTCCCGAGTATGCATCGGATTTCACCAGCTGCCCTACACGCAGTGACACTGTGGGGTGGATTCCTGCCCTCAATCTAGCCATACTCTTGCTCTACTCGCTAGAGTGCTTGGTTCGCTTATATGCAGAGCAATGTCTCTTCTGGTGGAACAGATGGAATCTGACAGATTTCGTCATCGTACTTTCTGGATGGTTTGACTTCATTTTTGCAGATGTAGTCAGCGTCAACTTGCTGAGAATGTCCAGGTTGATTCGCGTCTCGAGGGCAGTTCGCCTACTTATTTCCATCCCTGAGTTTTACTTGCTGATCAACGGCCTTTACTCTTCCATCAAGGCCATCCTATTCGGCGCACTGCTGCTAGTCGCGATGATTGTCGTTTGGGCCGTAGTTGCTGTGCAGCTCCTTCATCCCATCACATCCACCCTGGAAAGATACTACTTACATTGTGAGAGATGCCCACGTGGATTCAGCACTGTGTTTCAAGCCGGGCTGACTTTGTTCCAACAGCTGGTAGCTGGCGACTCTTGGGGAACAATTAACCTGCGACTGGTGGAAGAGGCTCCATGGACCATGGTCATTCTTTTCGGGATGATGATGACAATCACCTTGGGGCTCTTGAACCTAATTTTGGCAGTGCCTGGGCCTGCAAAGGTACATTTGTTTCCAAATTTCCGGCCGAATATTAGATCCCCTAGATCCCCAGATCCCAACAATAGCATTCAGCCCGGGAGGGTTGGCTGTGTAGTAGGCCTAGCTGCTTAGCTTCATTTCACCATGTTGCAACCATGGACCATGCTCACAAAGAAGCGCCATCATCAGGTAATCGTTGAACGAGCCGCAGAAGCCCGCGAGAACGATCATGAGGAAAAGATTAAGCAGAAGGAGAACCAGAGAGCTAGAAGCATGGAAGACCTAGCAAGGCTTTGCGCAACGATGGATGTCAACAACAACGGGCTGATCTCCTTGGTAGAGATGCAGGAAGGTTATGACGATGTCGACGAGTTTGCAAAGTTGATGCAAGTCATGGACATGAAGAGGGAAGATATGGAGACGGTGTTCAATGTTATGGCCGACAATGCGACGCAAGAAGTCTCGTACTTAGACTTCTGCCAGAGCATTAGCAGCTTCTTCAAGCGGGATCCGGTGATAATGCAGTCTCTGATAAAGTTCTCCGTCATGGAAGTCCGCAAGATACTACAGGAGGAGGTCTTGATGGTCTTGCAGGAACACACAGCAATGCTACAAAAGCTTTTGCCCGGGGATGCTACTAGCGGCACAGCTCAAGGACTTGACCACCTGCACAGCAGCCTGGGCTTGAAGCACATCAGCCAAAGCGTCAGCGCATCGTGGAGCCGACCACCGGTGCCCAAAATGGCACAGGAGCCGTCGGAATCCGCGAGACTGTCCTCCTTGACGATGAGGGACTCAAAGTTGCAGGTGCTCTTGTCCAGAGCGGAAGCAATAGCTGCTAGTGCGCTCGATGACATCGTACCTGAGGAGACTCCGAGTTCCGGTGCTTCCGTTCCTTCCGCTCCTGGCCTGGATTTGGAAAGAGCCCAAGCTTTGTGCACGAGCTTCCGGGAAAGAGAGCTGGAAGCCTTGCACTTGCAGAAGCAGTGTCACCAAATCGTGCACCGATTGAACACGGACCTGCAGTCCAGATATGGCGATACAAATAATTATTCTAACGACACCGAAGGTGCCAACACTTGCATGTACCACGTGGAGCGGTTCTAGCAGACCCTGCAACCACAGTGGTTTTTCCTCAGCAACTTGCTGTCCCTTGATGCATGGCCGCTTGTTATCCAAAATCGCACGCTGACATTTCCCGGCTGCATGCTGACAGCATGTAATCAATGTCATTGAACCGGAGGCTTGCCAGCACGCCTCCCGCATAGCCCCCACACACCTCGACGATGCAGGCTTTTGGAGCAGGCTCAGCATATCCGCCGGCAGCTGTTCCGAGCGCGAGCCAAAGTTGAGGACGCAAAGGCGAGCGCTCAGGACAGCTTCATGACCGGTCCGATGCTTGAAAGTAGAGACATGAAGCCTCACACGGAAGCTGATCAGCGGTAATTATGATCAGTGGTCAATGGAGAGTGAGATGAGACTGTCGACCTATCATGAGCGTGGATGGGGAGGCCATTTTGTGAACGTCAGCATAGTTTGTGGAGATCGAACACTAGTGACCAGCAGCCTAAGTTGAAGGGTGAGTGCGTCATGTGCGTCGGAGTCGGGGGATGGCAGTAATGCTCAGACGAGATGCTCCACACAAAAGCCTGAACAAATTGTGAGTTTTGTGCTCACCTTGCCAAGTCAAAGCCGGGACATGGCAGCACGAACACAATGCAGTCCTGCTTGATTGATCACTCCCATCTAGCAGCCTTCAGTTACTTCAGTTAGTCTGGCAAGCCCCACATCGCCCCACAGCTCACGTCGGTGCAAAGAGTTGTCGTGTCGAACACCGACCCGCTTCAATACCGGCTTTGACCGTGATGCCGGCCGTTTGTTCACAGGGCTAAGGCACAAATCACTGCTGCAGGGAACCAGACAGGCAGAAAGTGTACGTGACTATTGCAAAGCTTCAGAGTTGCTTCTCGCTTGATTGCTGGCTGAAGGACAGATCTTTCAGTATCTTGCGGCTGGCGCAAGAAACGGATGGTCAGAGCCTCGGCAACCCCGGCCCCCGGCCCCCCATGCCAATCCGTAAACTGAGCTCAGCAACGTGCTGCACATTTCGGAAGGACATGTGGTGAAAAGTGCATGAGGGGATTCCGAACTCCGAACGACCCCAATTTGTGGCAATGCCCGCACTTCTCCTTGGATGCGCTGCGGAGGGCCAAAGACTTACTGTTCAAAGTAGTGATGTCAGCGAAAGCTGGTGTTTTCAGAGGTCTCATCGGGCCGAGCTTGGCCTCCGGGGACCGAGACCTGCGAGACCAGAAGCTTGGCCCTGACTTGGCACAGCTTTCGAAGGTGGTGCTCTTTCGTGGACGTTGCCTTGCACCCGAGGGACGGATGTGTTGATGCGGAGAAGGAAGCGGACTTCGATGCCTTCGAGGAGTGGCCAAGCCGAACAGAGGCACAGAAAAATCCCTCTCCTCCGCCAATGCGGCGCGCCTGTGCCCACAACCCTCGGCCCGTACGCCGTTGCCCAGAACCAAGGCCAGAGCTGAGAGCGCTGGCGGCCCACGCTGAAGAAGCTGAGCGGCGCGAGCGGGAGGCAGTCGAAGAGGTGGAAAGCCTCCGTCAGGCTGGAGTGGCTGAAAGTGAAACGCAAACGTCAGTCAAAGCTGGGTGCTATCCCGTACTGTATCGTAGCTTTTGTCTTTGCCTTCCGACCGATATCCTTGGGCAGGTTGTGGTTTTCGCTGTGTGCAGTGAAGTAAGTGGAGGATCGAAGTGTCAGGCCTTGGAGCGAACTGGGCTCAGGCGGCCGGAGGCAGCCTGCAAGCTGAAGCCTTCAGCCGGGCTGATGCGTACTCTCTGTGAATTTTGGCCAGGGCAAGTCCAACCAGCCACTAGCAGCTGTGCTTGATGCCGTCGCTGGAGGGCTTCCTTTGCAGGACTCTGCATGTCGCGGCAGTCTGCTGTTTGCCCGCCATCGTTTCTCCAGGAACAGATGTGCTACGAGTGGTTGCGAATGTTGCGACACGACAAGCCTGCACACAGCGCTCTCATGATTGTCGAGGCAGGGACGCACGGGTAGCAGACATTTCTCGCCCGCAGCCTCATCAGATCTACATCCTGTCAATACTTTCAAGCTCGAACTTCTGCGGTCTACCTGAAGTCTGCTTGTGTTACTCCATGCCTTCGGCTCAGGCAGAGTGCGATGTTTGGGAAGACCGCCTTCACAGCCTCTTGGCTCCAGAGGCCTGCAAACCCGGCTTCCGGCAGCAGGGCCTCGATCGCTTGCAAGCGGAGCTATCGGCTCCTCGGCTGTGCAATCTGCTTGGTCTCCACGTGGTACTTGACACTGTCAGTGTGACATGCGAGCCGTCCGAATAGCCGCTCCATGCAAAGTGCCTGTGCTCTCTTCCAGGATCTGACGTCAGAAGAACGAATGCGGAAAACTAGCTGCTGGTGCAGCATTCGATGTGCTCTACATTGAGGTTTGGAGATTTTGAAGAGCTCGAGTAGGATTCGGGTCGACCTGCAGGGGTGGCCTTTTTCGCAACGCCTTCAACTTGCATCCAGTGCGCTCGTAGAGTGTCTTCTGACTGCTGCATCTTTCTGGGACTCCCACGTCCGGTGCTTTAGATTTTGCCTTGCATGGGTTTGAATCGATTTGGTGTCTTGCAGCTCTCAGGTTGCAGCACATGTCTGCAGCTTCTCTCCCAGAAGGCTGAGCAACACGCTTGGCGCCGCTTGGCAACACAAGTGTTATAGAATTGAGGGGCATGCCTATAAGTTTGTGTCATGTTGGTGGCCCCAGCCTGCCGAGCATAGCCCCGAGGTGACTTGGAGGTGGTCTATGCGCTCGTAGATGACTTGCGGTGTGCCAATGACATGCAAGCCGGGGAAAAGGCCAAAGAGCACTGGCACATGGCTTCTGTTGCCAAGGAGCCCAGGGTTGCGCAGGGCTGAATCGATGTAGGGACAAGCCTTCTATGAAGCGAAGCCTCCGTTTTCCTCCAGGAACCACATCCCGGGGTTTCTTGCAAGACCGGTGCTCGCACGTGATTCTTGCGGTAGGAGCGGCCGGGTCTTCCACATCCACATGGATCTGTGGAGGTCGGCGTTTCATTGCTGGGTTAACCAAGAATAGAGTGGCGGACTCTGGCAGAATGCTGCTTGCTTGACTCTTGGTTGCGGGTGGCTTTCTCCTGGGTTTCTAGGCACTTCACAGGGCGAGAATGGCCAGTTCGACAGGGAAGGGTAATTCATTAAGCAACAACAAGACGGAAGTTTGAAAGAAACCTCTCTTGGTTTGTGCCTTGAGGCTCCCAGCCTTCAAGAAACTTCACCTTATGATGCATGCGAGAGCTCTCGCCAAAAGCTACAGAACAGACTGGAGCTGGGCGCTTATGTTGTGACAACCTAGAAGTACCTCCTAAACCCTAAACCCCTAAACCCTAGGACTGGGATCCTCGCTGTGGTTCGTCCGAGTGTGAGTGCTGAAACCCTAAACCCTGGCACAAGTGAGAAATCTCTCTTGATACTGTATCACGCCGACTGTGTGCCCAAGAACCTCGCCTGGCATCATCCGAGCTGTGAGAGCGTAAACCCCCAAAACCCTGAAGATGTGTGGCCCCCCTGGGCCCTGGGCGGCCATGCGCAGGCAGGGCCAGGGCCCTCCGCCGGGCTGCCTCCCGGCCCGAAGTTCTTCTCCGTCGCGCAGCTGCTCCAGAGCCAGAGCCAGGCCGATCGAGAGCAAAAGGGAAGGGGTATATAACGTGTGTATGTGTGTATATATATATATATATATATACACCATATATACATATACTGTATATACTATATATACTATATATATATATAGAGAGAGATATATATATATATATTATGGGGGGGCCGGGCAGAGAAGGGGAGAGGGGCAGAGGGGAGCGGATGAGGCGAATTTTGTTTGACTTGAGCTCAGGACACGGCCCCAGCTGAGCCCGATGATCTTCCGAGAATGCCTCCCGCCGTCCTGTCTCCTGCCGAGTGGGCAACTTCCAGTCCTTGCCAGGTGGGATTATTGCTCAAACACGTCGAGCAGTGCCTGTGTGTTCACGGTGCAGGAGGGTTTTGTGGGCATCCAGACACGGATTCAGCTTGAAACCTCCAATGTCCACGGAGGGAGCTGATCCCCTAGTGTCGTGTCAGGCTTCCCATGGCTTGTCGTTTCTCTATGGGCCGATACTTGTGCAGCAAGACTTTGCAGACGTTGTGCTTTCTGCCATACGACAAAAGTAGGCTCTTGCCTACACTTGTCTTTGTCAGTTCTGCATGAGTGGCGATCGCAAGATTTATCCTACCACTGTATCTGGATCTATGTTGCAGAGCCGCCTTTGAGAGACGAGAAGACGCAAAGGAGTGCTTGTCCAGGACCAGCCAAGCTCGGCTTCAGCCCGTCAAGGCTCGCGCCACATCTCTGGAACAAGGCCGACGAGCGCAGTACTGCTTCGAGCCGTCCATATTCTCTGCAGCAGGACCGTGGCCTTTCAAACGCTTCGCTGATCTTACCTGCCGAATTAACAGGGCGATGTCATCGATAGAAGTGGCCCCGGTCACCTGAGGCCTTTTGGATGCGACAGCCAGAGAGTCTTGCTTCCTAAGACTAACAACCCTCCCCTTGAAGGGCGGTGTGTTCAAATCTTGTGTGTTGAGGGTCCGGGCAGTGAGTGTCAGGAATGACGGTAAATCATTGGTGATGGAGATGGTGAACATTATCATCATCATCGCCATCGTCGAAGTTAATTTGTAATGAGGTCACTCCATGGGTGCAGGTCGCCGGAATGAGAGTAAAGTATTTGTTGCTAAAGAGTTCTTTCTCTTTCGCTTTGTTGCCGCAGGAGAAAGCATAGAACACGCTCGGAGTGTCGATACGATGCAGCAAAGCACAGAGCTCCTTCGCAGCTCGGCCGGCAATTATGCAGAATTCGGAGAGCGGACTGCGAGCGGCCGGTCAGCTCCACTGGCCTGAGGACAAGTGTTCGAGGAACCGCTTAGTGAAGCCATTGGCACGCGACGTCCTACGTCGAGCAGTTCCACACTAGCAGGGCACAAGGCCTGCCTGGGGACGACCAGCAAGTACAGTCGGAAGAATATCAGAGAGGCAACAAGCAAACGCACCAGACTGCCAAGTCACTGCCAAGACATGCCTTCAAGTCAGGTGCCACCCTCACTGGCTGACCGCCCCAGTCGAGCTGGCTGGGTCACGCAGCTTGCTGGCACGATTGCTGGCTCAGGTCTTCATTTGTGCCAGGAGAATGTATTGCATGGAGTCTGGAGTCTGGAGTGCCTCATGGCTCCCTTCAGGTTTGAAGCACGTGGGGCAGTGAGGCACCCTTTGCCAGAAGCGGCACCTGTACTGCACAATGACTTTTCCGCGCACAGATGGGTAAAGGATTGACACCTGCTGAGGAAGCCTTGCAGAATGACGTTATTTCACGGGGATCGCCAGAGCAAGGTGAACACCCGTCGCAATGGGAAGCTTGCCTGTGGCATTCGATGTGAAAGCAAGTAAAGCGGGCAGGCGCCAGGTGGTTCCGTTACCGATACCATGACACATGTGTGGCAGCCTTTCACACAAGCAGACTGACGATGTTAGCCGCCGCCACTTGTCACGAACTTGAGGATTTCGCTTGGCCGGACAGTGTCTTGAAGCCGCCAAGTGAGCCGATGTCAGATAGACATCACTCTCACGTACCTGCATTTAGTACGGCATTTTCATGATTGATTGCAGGCATTCCGCAGGAATCCTGGGAACCTAATATGCAGGCTGCTAGACCTGGAGTTCCTGCATTCCCCGTCAATGCACCTGACCGTGGCACTTGGGGTCGCCATAGATGCAAGCTGTTTGGTGAAAACGGCGAAAGCCCTGCCTCACATGATATGACACAGGGTCGAACATGTGCGCGGGCTTGGTGGCTTGCAGGTTGTCCCTCTGACGTCGCAACACGGCACACAGGCGCAACGAACACCCACAACCTGGTGATCGTTTTGCTGCATTTGCTAGAACGTTCCTCGAGGACGGAGTGCACATGAAGATGGCGTGCCAGAGTTCGCTTCAGGTGGCAGTGCTGCTGTTGTTCGGGACGCTGCGGGCCAAGCAAAGGGGAAGAGAGAAAGTCTCGACTTCAGCTCTGAAGTGCCTGCCACAGGCATTGCCTCCTTGCAGACATACCATTTCATGTCGCGAACCCGGGATGCTCTTGGGCTTTTGAAGTGTACTCCGCTACAAAAGCAGAAGCTCCAGCCCTGTTACAATGGAAAGGTTCGCCAAGAAGCTGCAGAAGCCAAGAAAACTGCGGCGGGTGCCTTGGACGTAAGCAATGCCAGCAACGTCTTGCAAGGGGATTCCAGTGAGCCAGCGATCTCAGTCGAAGCATTTCGTGCTTCGGCCTTCCCAGAGCGCGACAATACCGAGGCCTCAAAGAGGTCAGGTGGAGCAAGCGCACGACTGACTGCACAGGCAGGGCACAGCAGCATAGCATATCATAGCATGTTATTCTTTGGCTCACCGGCTCTTTGTTGCTCAGGCCTTGAAACCTATCAACACCGTTGTCTACGGAATTCAGGACTGAAAAGGGCCGCTGAAAGGGGTCTAATTACGGGAAGCAATGGTATGCAAGATCATCCGAGGATCTCAGCAGGCCGTCACCGAATCTCAGCTGCAGCCACCAAAAGAAACATAGGCTCCAATGGGAAGCCTCTAGTTCCGCAGGTCATCAGCTCGTCTGGAGCCCGACGACGCGGCACAACGGCCCATGTCTGAGACGCCGAGCGAGCGTCAACTGGAAAGCATCACCGGTGACCCAGGCAAGCTCGTGGCTTCCATTTCCAAGACATGACAGCCCCAGCCTCAGCTGCGAGGCACAAGCCAGCAGAGCCGCTTTGAAGCCCGCAATGCGTTCCCAGGCAGTTACAGAGATGGAGGGTGGTCGGGTGATTGAGTTACACACTGCCTCCCACTCAGAGTCTGGAAAAGATCCGTGCTCAAAAAAGAGCAGAAACACTGTTTCCAGTTGCGAGAGTGCGAGAGTGGCAAAGGACAGCATCAGCGGCACCCTGGCAGGGGTCCTGGGCAAAATCCTGCTCGAGAGCAGCACTTGGTCGGGAAGATGGTTTGTTGACGTTGCAGCTGAATCCAGGCCCTGCCTCTTTTCTCTGCACCACTTGGGCAGGCAGCAAGCGTCTAGCAGCGCGTACTGGTAGCTTGTTCGGCATGTCCAGCATAATCAGCATAGCCAGTGAGCTAATCTGCTCAACTCCACTTGCAGGCAAGTCGGGATGCACTGGTATCTGGATTCCGGTCTGCTCTGGAAGATGGAAGGAGCATGCTGCAAAAAGCCAGAGACACGCATGGACTGGCGGCATGATGTGCAAGCCAGTTTGCGTGAAAGGATCGCGTCCTGGTCGACATTTTCGAAGACATTTCGAAGCGAAGATAAAAATTCGAGGCCCTATTCCATTAGTTGCTGGCTAGTTTTGGTTTGACGAGAGGCATTTCCTAGGTTGCCGGTGTTCAATATTCCGATTCACCGCATTAACCATCTCCTTGGCCTTTCTTTGCGTACTGCCAGCACTGCTGGCTGGCCAACACAGGCAAGATGTCGATCGCAACTGAAGCATCAACCAGTACTTGCCAGGCTTTCGGAACCACAGGGTGTGACCGCCTCAGTGCAACTGTTTGGGTAAACTCGTACAACAGTGTTTCTTACAGCACGTGTCAAGTTGTGCAGCTGTTGAGCCTCTAAGATGACAATCTCAGCAAGTATTCTGAGAGGGCATTCCGATCCTGTTCCGCACCACAGTCCTCTCTACCCATGATTTTTCGCGAATTAGCTACACAAATCGAGCGGGATTGCCCTCCATAAATCTGTAAACGGCCAGGAAGAGGAAAAACAGTCCTGCAATATCCTGCTTTGCTTAGGAAGGCGACCGCACTATCCGTTTTCCACATCATAGTTGTACATCCACGCTGGTGATTCGGGAATACTTGAGTACCAGACTGACTGCATTGCTCTGTCGGTGGCAGAGAACCGACCCGGATGCCCAACATCAACGGCTATCCGATCAGGAAGCGACGGCAACATTGCAACTAGAACATCTCTTCCGAAGTAAGTACAGTATCGGGAAAAGAGCAAGACTACGGATGGGAGATGCTCATCAAGATGCCGAGAAAGCCGAGCTGTCTCCAGCTTCGGCCTGGACTGGATATGGACATGTGCACGCGTTGTAGCTTGTGTCTGAGGATGCAGCAGCTGGAGCTGGCTTGCGGAAGCTAGTGGTTTGGGAAGTTGAGCGCCGGAGCCTTGGAAAGCTTTGCAAGGGAGAGCTACGTCGAGATGCCGCCAGGCAGACTTCCAACGGCCTCCGAATGGAAGACCCCCTTCCTCCCAACGGACTGGTTCTTGCTTGACAGTTCCAGTTCAGCACATTTCGTGTATTGCACTTTCCGAAGGATGCTGGGCTGACGTGGCGCTGGGTGGACACACGCGGGCTGCAATCTCATGGGCTGGCCCGCGAGATGTGACTGTGTGAAGAGACTTCTTCGCTTTTTCCAAGGCGGCGCCACCCGAACCTGTCGCTAGGCATGGCACTTGGATCGTGGCTGTCGGCCTGGTGTGTCCTAGGGTCCTAGCTTCTTGAAAGTGAGCCCAAACAGAATCAGGTATTTCGTTCGAGCACAATCGCAGCAGAGCGGATTTCGAGAAGTAAGGGCGCAGGTCCACGTACTCGTAGCAGGATGCCGTTCAGAAGGCGAGAAGCCGGCGATGAAGAAGTAATTTGGCTTGTACTGATGCACGAAGTCTGGGCCCTGATACTGGGGCCAAGCCGGATTGCAAGCACCGCAGATGTACGAAGATTCATGCAGAGCAAGTCAGACAGACGTGGCAGCGGATGCTTCAGTGCTGTGTTCGGGAGTGTAGGTTTGGTTTGGTTGAGGGGGCGTGCTGTGCCAAGAAATGCGGGGTGATTGTGGGTCCGTTGGTCCAGTCTTGAAGCTTGAGGCTTGACACGTGTGGCCCTCAGCAGTTGCGCAAGTGTCTGTAATCCAGACAATCCAGAGCTGTTGGAAATGGTGTATGATGCCCATGACGGCGAGACTAAGCAACCTGCGACATACGAAGGTTTGCAAGCTGCGGGCAGCAAGACTCCTCCTTGCAGGCGGGGCAAATTCAGAAAAGATCAATCTTGGAAGATGATCAAGAGTATACAAAGGGAGTGGTAGGACTACGCCTGGTTGGAGTACAGGTGGTACTCATGCAAGAGTAACAGCCGAACGAAGGCAGGAGAGGTCTTCGGGCGGAGCAGTCGTCGTCGCTCAGGATCGGGAGCCTCTATCGGCCTACCTCAGATTGGCAGCTTGAAACCGGTCGGAGCCCGAGCCACTGCTCACCACTGTTTTGCACCCGCTTGGACCCAAATGAGGACCTGAAACCGACCATCATGGATGGTCGTATGGCATGGCTTGGAACTCCTCAAGCTGGGAGCGGGGTTTGACAATGAGTTGATGGCCCCATACAAGATTCTTTGCGGAATTGCAACTGCACTTCTTCAGGAGCCGGCTCCTAGCCCACTGGAAGTTTTACGACGAAGACGTTGGACAAGGACTGTCTTCCTGCATCGGGCAACCAGCCACCCAGCGCTTCTCAGTTTCAAGTCTTGTCCGGTCTCAGCAGGAGACCTGTACCAGGCAGGCAGGCAAGAGGCAAGAAAGGTGCCTGGATCATATACTGAATTCCACAGTCCACGCTGTGTGGATCAAGCATACGATGCTCGTGACGCTCGAACCTCGTGTGGATGAATCGCTGCTCTCTCAGACATATACACCAGCATGACTCATCCGACCACATCACCAGCAAATTTAGGTGTGGAAACAGTGCTAGCTGCAACATCATCAGCAGCATTTTGTCTTTGTTGACTTTGCTTTGCAGATCCAGCATACTGGGGATGTGAGGACTTTCACTTGAAGATCCAGGCTCCGCTAGTCTGCTACCTTGGTGACTTTGGTGGTCGCCGCGGTCGACCTCCGGCACAGCCAGTTTGTCAACCACTTCTACTCACCGAAGTTTGCGCACTCCTGCAGGTGCCTCCGCAGTTCCAACAGAATGGAATGGCGAATGCGCCCTCTGTGTGCGACCGTCGAAAAGGAATCAGGGCAGTCGGAGGACATCGATGGTGCTGATGTGGGGTGCATCGGCGAAGACAACACATCTGAAGACATTAGAAGAGGTTCTGAGCGCGAAGCCATCATTCCGCTCTGGAGCGTCGACGTGGCTTTTGCCACACTGAACACGCAGAACCCCGAAGAGCACGAGTGAGAGGCTCTTTTCGGTCCGGCAGCAAGAGCCTGCGCCAGTCGCTGCCACCGGTTCATTGAAACGCTCCCATGTAGCAGGTCCTGCCGGATGCATCAAAGAGATGCCAGCCGGACTGTGCAGAACTCTGACTATTGACTATGGTTTGGAAGCAGCTCTGATAAAGTGAATGACCTCGCCGGAACAAACTAGGAACCGTTAACTATAGAGCTGGATTGTGAGAACAGTTGTTCAGCAATGAAGACAGTGCGTTTCCAACGGATGGTTACAGGTAGCTTTCGCAGATGTGCGCAGATGAACGAGGGGATGTATGGGACCATGATGTCGCGACTTGACGGTCAGAGTCAAGCCCACCTGAGAGAAACCGAAGTACTCGTAAGACTCCGACAAGGCTGACTACCATAAACTGATGCCAACTGAGCCACAACATGCCACAACCCGCTGGACTACTTACACCAACCATACTTGGACTGGAAGCTGGGACTTCTTCGGTAGTCTCGCGCAGACTCTCGCAGAAACTTCTTGGTCGCCAGCCAGCAAATATGAACATGAGTTGGCACAGCTCAAGGCTGAGATGCCAGCAAACGGATTACTGACTAACCATAGGCCACTGCGTTTAGGAAATTATAACTAAATGTTCTTTTCACCATTCAAGCGCAAGAAGAAAAAAAAGCAGTTCCTGGTTGTTTCCGCAAATGTGTAAAATGCAAGCGTCAACTTAAACAACTTATTCGTTCCTGCATATCAACGTGATTTACAAGATCCGATCCTGCAACTTGGAAATACGAGTTCCGGTCTCCCCTTCAAACTTCGCTTCATTGATTGGTTCACACAGAACTTCGAAGCCTAAGTATCTTAGAATTGAGAAGATAACTAAACATCTTCAATTTCGCGATTTGATGTTTCTTCTGCGTTTAAATTACCACCCCATTCTTTCTAATTTTGGAGTGCGTCCCTAGTTTTCATGATATTTATTTCGGTGCTCGCATGTTCCTTTCTACTAGTACTATGTTAATCACGTTTTTATTACAATTCAATCTCGAAGCTCTAGATTTCAATCGAATGTGGACACATTGAACCAACACTTTATCACATAGTCGTTGTTACGTGTCCAGCATATCGACGAACCGGCCTTCTTTTAAAGTATAACATTCAATGTTCCATAGGACCAGCCTGGCATATGACACTCCACTATGTCTGTCTAGTGATGACTGTCTTTATTGTTGAGCTTCTCGACGGTTTCCTAGATACGATATGCGTTTCAGGCAGTCAGAATCTGAGATACATGGTAGTCTGCCTCGCCCTAGGCGCAGATAGATCTCCAAAATTCTGAGGTTATGGTGCCAAACCTCATCGTTTCGGTTTGTTCAGCTCCTCTCGAGAAACTTGAAAATTTCAGATCCCATCTATAGGCGTCCAAGGTCGTGCCAACAGGTATTTCTTCTGTCTTTGCCAGTGTCTAGGTTGTTTCGTTGTGTTTTGTTTCACGTTTTTGACTAGGTTTCGGCGACGGTTGAAGTCTTCTTGACGAGTTTACAGCCAGTAGAGGGTGGTTACAGTTTTAGTAAGTTTTGAGGACTCGAGTCCCAAGCCCGAAGCAACCTAAGCATGATGTTAGACCTACATCGGGTTCGAACCGTGAAGACCTTGCCTGTGACTAAATGCTGGTGATACTCGACAGTCTTGACAGCTGGTGGAGCTCAGGCGTTGGAAGCGCGATCCGTTTGCTTGCACTCTGCCAAATGACTCCCATGTCTTCCGAAGCACTGAACCTTCAATTCCAGTATGCATTGTGTTTCACAGCCACTAGTTGCTAGCTGCTCGGTTCAGATAAGCCTGAGACATGGCCTCCGTGGCCTGCTCCAAGCGGTTGGGCCGGTGTTCATTGCTGCGTGGTGCAGCGAGGCACGGGTTCAGCGATCTATCAGCATGGTATCCCCAGTACATCTGCTGACGTCGTGGTTGTGTCCAGGCCCAAGGGCACTAAAGCCCCAAGTGATTTGGCACTTCTGTATTCAACTTGCCGCTCCGAGACATAGGTTGCCTTAGGGCCTAGCTTTCAGCAGCATGCCCTAAACACAGACGTGCGCGCCTGCCGAAATTCGCTGCATTAGGATCCACATGTCTGGTTGGGCTTTCTCAGCAACGGAGGCCCAACCCAAAAATACTAAACGAAACAGAAATGGGAACGGATGAGTTCCATGTTTGCTAAGCTCTGAGCCCACATCATCATCCCGAAACAACCCTACAAGCCGCTATTCTCTTCAACCCTTACTATGGAACGCCTTTGGAGGGTTTGGGGTTAAGTGTGCCACACAGTGAAGCGCGCATTTTAGGAAAGGCACATGACTTAACACAAGACCACAAAGTGGAGTTCAAGCAGGAATTCCCCTGAAACCATTGTGGAGTCCCCCGTTAGGTTTGTCTCATACCTCTGCCTATGTTGAAAGCTGTCGCGGAAAGGCTCGGCCTTGACGTGTGCCGGAACTTCATGGAGTTCAACGGCCTGAAGACCCTTGGCTTCACAGCCTGGATTGTTGCTTTTTCCCAAACAGGGAGTCAAGTTCCGAGCTGTTGTGTTCAAGATCGAAGATAGAGGCTCTCTGTGCACTCCGGAATGGCCAGAGTAATGTAGACATGTGTATGCCTGCTATGTCGAGAGCGAGTGCTAAAAATGCATGTGCATGTATGCTGTTTGGGTGACAGCAATCGTGTTGTTCGTTTTCGCCGTTACCTTCGCATATTCGTATTTTTGTTCGAGTCATGCGGAGTTTTTCGCAACGGGTCCTGAGTAGCTACATACTTGTAGCAGAAAGTAGTGCCGCCGAACTTCAATTCGAGTCCGACAGCATTCGATTTCAGGTCGAGTCGGCGACAACTCGAAAGAATTTCGATTGGAACACAACCCAATTCAGCCGACTTTGACTCCGGGACGGGGGCAGACGAATTCTCAATACCACTGGCACAGCTCCCGCTTCCGACAGGCAGCGCTGCCAGTCGAGGACGTCTCCGCTACGAGTGCGGCGCTTGGATCGGTCTTTTAGGTACGTCCCAGAGCTCGCAGTGTGCTTCTGGATCTCAGGCGAAGCTCCTGTCAGCGATAGTCTGTCCCGGCCCATGTCGCAACCGAGCACAGCTGCCATCCGGACAACGGAAGAGGTCAGCCGCCATGGGCTGGATACGTCTGGGAAGTGATCGAGGGAGGTGTTCGTGTGAGCTCGAACCGTGTAGTCCGACTGCTCCCTGCAGCTCGGCGTGCTGAAAACCCGATCCGATACCCCAAGCTTCAAACCCATGAAACCTGAACCTCAATGTCCCTGAGCCCTCAACGGCAGACTCCTAAAGGCTAATCGCCAAAGACCCTGCAGCCTTCAACTCAGCCCCCTCAACGAACACCATCATGTTGTGCAGCTTTGGTTTTGTAAGCATGAACTTGTTGTCGGCTGAAGCAGTGCTGAGCTCGGAGCTCATCTTTCCAGGCGAGCGTCTACAAGGCCATGTTTCTGCAGGCGCCCGGATCCCTCATTGCAGGGGTGTGTTGGGTTGCTAGCGTGTGAACGAGTGGTGGGTGAACAGTCGCCTACAACTGCCGTGCCTGTTTGCTGGAGTCTCATAGTCGGAGTCACAGTGGCCGCCGATTTGATCAGCGACGGCAGGTGAACGAGCACAGCAGGTGTCCCAGGTGCCACAAATGTTGCAGCACATCAGTTCTTTTGCGTCGCACCGAACTTCCCCCATCCCACGCTGATCGTAGGTTGCTGAGTGTCGCATCTGAGGCCAGGCTCAATCCAACAGCTCCCAGCCTGACATCGACATCAGGAGCTACGAGTAGTCACGGTGTGAGAGGGAGAATCCTAGTGCTTTTTTTTGTTGTTCCGATGTTCCTTCTCATGTGGCACCCAGTAGACCAGCTCGAGCAGGAGCTTCGAGGTCATCAAGATGGTGTGCACGCTGGCTAAGAAGGCAGGATTGCACTTTGCAATTGTGTTGAAATGCTACTATCGGGGCCTTGATAATTAGGCTGGGATTTTGGGGCCATTATACTATTGTTATAGTATGGAGCCCCCAAAAAATAGTATAGGCAATTATGGCCCCTATATTAGGTTCATCCCATCGCTTTTGCCTTGCTAGTGTCTGCTGTACATGCGAGTAGCTTTGCTTGCATACGATGATGCATCTTTGTTCCTGTGATGCTCCAACCGCTGCTTCCATGCCAGATGTTTTTTTTTGCATGCTTGGTTTTCTCTCCCTCCGCTTTGTGTGTTTTTCGTTTCCTGTATGCGTTGACTCTGTCCTTTGTGTGCAGAAATTGATTGAAATGCTTCAGCACGGGCAGGGGTGTGGCACCCGTGCTCCTAGTCGCACGAACAAAGCTGTGGAGCGGTAGGGTGACTAATGAGTGGCTTTGTACATTGTAACAAAACAGAAGTACCTGTGCACCATGACGGGGCATAGCTTCGCACATGCATCTGCTTTCGTGGTATCGAAATCCGGTTTTCCAGGCAGTGATTTGAACAGTGATTTGTACAAGCGAACCTGTGAATTTGTTGTCAACATTGGTCTTACGAACGAGGTCTGGCGGCACCGCAGCAACTGAGTTCGATACGTTGCGTGCCCCACCTCAATACCAGCACCGGCGGCACCAGAGGCATCCTCCACGTTATGTTTTTGTTGCTTAATCTTCGTTACTTGTATAGTGAGGAACATGAAAATGAAGGTGAGCAGCA